>VYZV01004656.1:1508-12546 GCA_013401275.1 Pandion haliaetus | reverse complement strand
CCCCCCCCAGGGCTTTCCTCCAGCACGTGTTTGGGAATCTCTGTAGGTAGCGACAACAGAGCTAGGGCCCGTGACAATTTGCAGATCTACTCGGAAAAGAAAAAAAGAGGGAACAAAGTAGCAACGGCATGAAAATTAATGTCTTTATGTCAGTGCCTCCCGCTTACCAAGACACAGAACAAGGGAGCCGGTCAAACTTTCACTGACAGGTTGCCAACGTGCTTGATGGCAACTTGGCTTGACCAAAAGCAATTCCCCTGAAACACTGGCAGATTTCTAAGCGGTACAAACGCTGCCAAACTTCCATCTTCACCAAGTGTTGGGTGCCATTCTCAGGTTAGCCTCAGAACATCAGCTGGGAACCTCATGGTTTGGTTAATTATAATGACCACTAATTTGCACCTGAAGTCACTTTGTTGGTACCTCGCACTAAAAAGACTTCAGCTTTGAAGGGTGTTTCAGGCAATCTAGATTAAATTTAGCATACTGCTAATAACTTTATATAATAATAAAACCACAGAAGTATGAAAATACAAGACATTTTACCAAGAGGTTTTTGTTTATTTTGTAATTTCATCCATTCTTCCTTTCTGAAATCTGCATTTAAAAGGTTTAATTTTCACATAACACAATAGTGCTAGAAATTGTTGGAATCGTCTTTATTTTAGTAAACATGTAAAACCTTGCTAGCCCAATTTGCTTTATAAAGATTTTTGTTTTCTTTAAGGTGAATTCCTTAATTCACTCAGTGTAGTGTGAGTGGTTTCCTCAGACTATATGGCATCTACTGTCTGTGAATTAGCTTCTACTCAATGCAGTAAAAGACATTTAACTGTTTTGAATAAGTACATTTCCAAAACTCATTAACACTCCAGCTTTTTGTTTAACAAAATAGTTCGATTACTTAGATGAGCTTCGAGTGTACAAGTAAAATATATTTTTATGTTATATAATGCAATAAATACATACTTCTACCATATCCTAAGTGATATAAAGGCATTCACAACTAAAATTTCAGTGTGATATAGTTTTGATGATCCTTAATAAGCTCACAATCTATTAAGAAAATCCATTCATCTCTCTTCATATGCACACAAAACCAAAAGAAACAAAATTTTCCTATAACTTTGGAAAAATGTGTTCTAGGAGGCGTAGTATCACACACGTTAGCCTGTAAATTCAGATCCAGTAGTGAACCTTATGAATATCTTTCCAAACGGCAGCTTCGTAGTAGCACGTGACGAGTACTTGGCTTTAGTCTCCATGTTTAATATACTGCTTTCCTTTTAAAACACTGATTTCAAGAGATTCTTTTCCTCCCAGGGAAGGAATTCAGTCCCACTATATTTGAGCCTCAAGTTTCTAAATATGGATCAAAACACTGAAGTTCAGCAAGTAGTTACTTAATTGTGATAAATCATTCCAGGACAACACAAAAATTTCATAGGCCTTGCAATAAAAAGTTTGCTCTAGTGGTTTGGGGGAGGAGGGCCTGGTTCTGAATGACCGTATTGCCTTAAAAATTGGTTTCAAGCTGTCTCAGTTATGCAAGGTCATATTAAAGTGAAAATTGATAGGTAAAATTATGTTCACTATTACAACCTTTTTTTAATGCTGTGCATAACTTCCATATACTCACTTAAGTTGGGCCTTTACTGTTTTCTGCTGCTGCGTACCAGAACAGTGCCCAACTTCAGTTCCTCTTGAAATAGAAAAGGTCCAGCAAGTCCATGTGCAGTGTGGAATGACAACTCCATTGACATTTTGAGCTTTAAAAACCCAAAGTTAAATTTGGAGGTCTTGTGACACAAGTAGGAAAATTAACCCCTTCATTAAACATTTGATTTGCCTCAGAAAAGCAGCAACCCTTACACAGGCCAAAGGCAACTCAGTATAGCTGAGCTGTGAAAGATCAATGTAAAAGATGTCAAACTAAACATTAAGATTTTTTTGTTTGCACTGGAAAATACTTAGGGAGATTGCTAGCCACAGGTCTAGCTTTAGAAACATGGTTGTAGTTTGTGCAGTTCTGAGAATAGGTCAAGGGTGGGGGGATAGATGAATTATGGCTGATGGCTAAGAGCTTCCTCAGCATAGAGCTCGGTGGCAGTGTCTGGGAGGAGCACATTCATGTAAGCAGCTTTGTGCTGGTTTCAATCCAAAACTGCATCCTGTTCCAGAAGCAGGATGCTGCCCCTACTGTATAAGCTCCTGTCCTCTCCTCCTTTAATCAAGCTCCTGCCATAAGCAGATTAAAATATGCAGAAAGTTTGTCTCTTAACAGCTAACTCCCTCACAGCGAAGAAAATAACAGATGTCTAGAATCTTCAGCCAGAATTTTAAATATTAAATTTATTATACTATATCCTTAGAGCTGTGTTTGGGTATTTAAATAAATTGTGTTGCTAAGTATGACTTTAGGTTGCTCATTTAATAAGACTTTATTATGAACTTGAGGCCCTAAGTTTTGATATGACTCATGTAAAAAAAAAAGCACCAAACTCAATAGTCTTAACAGCAAAACCAATTCTCAGTCTTCAGTATTTTTTATTTGCTACTGAGAAGTTGCAACAATATCAGTCATCTGCAGCTGTTGTACTTTTGGGAGAAACAGGGTTCGGTCTTACAAATCTGACAGTGGACGCATGACTGTACAAAGTCACAAGTGCAAACTATTGAAAACTAGTCTAACTCCATGTGAATTCAGCTGTGATAACAGCAAGCTATGTATAAAGAAAATCTATTTCAGAATATATGGTTATCAGAAGCAAATATAGTTCATCAAATTTGTTACAGGAAAAAAGAATCTTCTCAGAACTTAATTCATCTAACTTAGGTGATTCTTACACTTTATGAAGGTTTTTGTGAAGGAAATTGAATACAGTGAAAAAACATCTTTCACACAGTAATTCTATACTTTGTGTATTTTCATCAGGAAATGTCAACAGAGAGTAGGACTATACTGCTCCCTCCCAGAAATACCAAATTCACAGGCAATTGATAAAAGGTATCCAAAGAGGAATCAAACCATTTTTGTCAGAAATAATATCTTTCATAGATCATGCTTACATCACTTTACATTAATTATTTTAGTGATGAGGATATAGCATAGAATAGTAGGTACAGTACACTTGATACATGGAGTAGCATAGTTATTTGCACAGTTCAAGAGGGAAAAAAATCTTGTGAAATACCCAGAAGCACTTGCAGGTCTGCTACCACTCATGTTACTGATATTCAATACATATATATATATAAAAATCTATGGTAGCTGAAGAAAAATACGCAACAGAGTAAATATTTGTACTTGAGAAATATCAAGGACTGTTGGCAAACCAGAGGAAATTACATTAATCAGCTGAACTATTGTTTGTGAACTTGTTACCCAGTATACCAGATATTCTAACCAAATCTTTAGCTATTCTTTAATTAATGCTGAAGACATTTAAATTCGCATCTGTTGGATTAACACTGACAAACAGGTATATTTGCTTGTTTACCTAACTGCTACAGATCAGTCAGTCTCACTTCTGCCCCTGGGAGAATCCTGGGGTGAGTCCTCTTGAAACACATTTTGAGGTACATGAAGGAGAACAGGGTGTGTGGGAACAATCAACATGAATTAACTAAGGGTAGATCTAGCCTGATCAATCTGACTGTCCTGGGCGATGAACTGACTGAACATATGGGTGAGAGGAGAACAGTGGATGGTACTTACATAGGCTTTTGCAAGGCTTTCTACACTCTTTCACAACATTCTTCTGTCCAAGTTGGGACGTTACAGACTGGAGGAGTGGAAACTTGATGGGTAGGTAACTGGTTGGACAGCTGGGCTCAGAGCGTAGTGGTTAATGGGCTGTACTCTACCTAGATGCCAATAGCAAGTGGCATTACCCAGGGATCTATCCTTACATCTTTAAGGATAAAGGATCTGTCCTTACATCTTTATTTTTATATGGAGGACGCAAACGAGTAAATGTTCTTGAAGTCTGCAGATGAGACAGAAAAACTGGGAGGACTAATTGACATGCTCAAGGGGAGAACTGCCATCCACAGGGACCTAGACATGCTGGTGGAATGGGCTGACAGGAACCTTACAAAATTTGACAAGAACAAATGCAAAGCCCTGCACAACGGAAGAAAAAACCCTGCAGTGATAGGGCCAGGCTGGGCACTGCATGGCTGGAGAGCAACTCTGTTGAAAAAGCCCTGGTGCTTTTGGCAGACAGCAAGCTGAGCATGAGCCTGCAGTGAGACCTGGCAGCAAAGCAAGCCAACACCATCCTGGGCTGTTACGAACAGGAGCTCAGCCAGTAGCTCAAGGGGTGTTATTACCCCCCTATAATCAGTATTTTATAGATCGCACCTTGAATACTGGATCATATGATAATTCTGGCTGAAAGGACATCTCCAGTAAGTATCAAATATGAGACCAGACCAGACCAAGGGCCTTTATTCAGCTGGATCCCAAAACCCTCAAAGGTCAGACACAGCATAGCCTCTGTGGGCAGCCTGATCCAGTGCTGGACTGTCCTCATGGTGAACAAGTTTTTCCTTATATCCAGTCTGAACCTCTCATTTCAACTTATGCCCATAACCTCTTGTCTTCCCACCATGCATAACTATGAAGAGCATGTCTCTGCCTTCTTGATAGACTCCTCGTGGGTATTGGCAAGCTACTGTTAGGTGTTCCCAAAGCCCTCCCTTTGCCAGGCTGGACAAGCCTAGATGAGCCAGTGATTATGTAGATTGTCATGTGAGTACAGCAATGCTTAAATTGCTAATGGATTTGTCTGTACCCTGGTTTTATAATATTATCTCCAGTACTTTAAGGGAAAGAATGACAAGTAGAAAAGAAGCAAAGACAAATGCAGTAGAGTACCTTTCAGTGAATTTAAAACTATTTTTTTCTTTACAATTTACTCTCATCTTTACCTTCCATCTACATATGGAGTCTTTTCCCCTCTATTGTTCATATTTCAAAGATGGACCTTGGACAAACCATCTTAACTCAGTGGGAAGATTTTCAGATAAATCAGCAGGCAATGGGTTGACAAGCTAATAAAATCTACATGAAAGGTACCATTGGTTTCAACTGGATGCAGGAATGAGCCCTTAGTCATACTAAATGAGAAATGTTTGTTCAGTCTGAAAAGACACTATTTAGTTAAAGATTACCTAAGAAGCAGATGTATGATAGCTCACTCATTATGAAACACTGTAATATAAAGACTACTAAGCTCTATACAAATCCTTTAGTACTCAACTGGGGCAGGAGGTAAGGAGCAGAATGCATTTACCATATATTTCTTGATGTAGCATTATAAAAGTAACATGCATAAGTTTTTCACTACATTTCACTATATATATATGCAGGATACAAAAAAGAAGCGTATGGCTAGCAGACATTAAAAAAGAGATATATTTATATAAAATATCTCAAATATGGCTTTATATTTTAAAAGACGATTTTACTACATTAATTACCATCTGTATGTTTACTGAACTGTCTCAATTGTGTGAAAAGATATGACATGTCCTTAAACATTTGTTGAATCTTAACACACATTGCAGAATTGCTATTTAACATTCAACAACCAATGTAATTTGTTAAAAGAAGGCTTTTTGTTTTATTTTAAACTCAGTTCACAACAATCAAAGTGTAATATATTCTCTGGTCAATGGTAATCACTAAAAAACCATGATGGACAAAATTATTAAATTTAGATGCTTTTAGATCACTGTATGCATCTTGCGCAGAGATCATTCCTGTTACTAAAATACAGAATGAAAGACATATTGAGGGATTCTTGGTTTTGTTGTCTTTCTTCCTCTGTTTTCCAAATTTATTCTAAATTTTGCTTCACTCATGTTGCTTATGTTTAACATCATGCCTGCATCTGTTCTTCCTGCAGGTAGATCAATGAAAGGGCAACAGTAGGATGTCATGTATCAGAAAATAAATACACAGAAGAAATTTGTAAGAATCATCTCCCTACACTGTTTCTGATGAGAGGAAAAAAACAAAACAGAACTGAGAACAGCTACTTTTTCCTTGATTTATGAGTTGACAGAGGTAGCATAGAACAGAATGTATACCTACCACAGAGGCAGTACAGAACTTTTTTTGATTATTATTAAACATGTATTAGTACAAAGTGGTTTATGACACAGAACAAAAGTGCAGAGCTTACAAAGATGAGGGAGAAGGACAACAGCTGACTAGAGAACTAAGGAATCAATAAAGAAGAGAGAAACAGCAGAAGGATTCTTGGGGTGAATTTAATCTAGGAATTTCCATGAAAATACACTCAGTGTAAACCATAAAAGAAAATGGTAATATTTTCCTGGCTGGTGTAGCACAAGGTAAAGAGGAGAGGGGAAAAGAAGTATAGAGAGAGTTAATGGTATTACAGTTTTCCTTAGCTTGAAAAAACACCCTATAAAAAGTCAGCATCAGAAAAAGGACAAGAATTGTAAGAAATTATTTTAAAGTACAGTTGAAATTAAAAAATACACATCTGCCTTTCACTATATTTGAGTATAACCTGTCATAAAACAATCAAGTGAACTAAAAGAATTCAAAACTTTTATTTCTTAACTAATTCGATCTAACTAATTAGACCGACTTCATTTGCATTTTTGTTACACGTGTTCAGGAGAGAAATTTTTTGGAAAAAACAATACAGAGAAGGAGATACACTATGTTACTAAGCCAGAGATGTATATCGATCTATACTAACTTCAGCATACCTGACTGCAGAGACCAATTAACACCACCACAATCAGCATCAAGACTTAAGGGTTTGGGTACTACTATACTACATATTCAAGAGGTATGTATATTATTACGACTGAAAGTGAACAGAACTTAAAAGCACGATAGAGGGTTCAAATTTGGAAAGCTGAAATAAATTAGAAATAGTTAAAAAGACTTATCTGTAAAAGGAAATTGAAAGAAAATAAATAGTAGGGAAGAAGAAAGAACTAATTACATGTAATTACTTTAAAAGAAAGGTTTTCCAAAAGGCTGGTGGAGTGAAGACAAAGAAGAACATGTCTCCAAAGATGGTTTTTATAAGCAAAAATTAAGTATGAAAAGCAGAAAAGGTGAGCTCAACAGTGAAAAAAGTACAGAGAAGAGAATTTTTTAAGTTAGCAACAAGGAAGCCACCAGCAGTCTTCAAAAAGAAACTTTGAGCGGATTCAAGGCAATTAGAGAAAGAAGAGAAATCAATAGTGGCAAATAGTGGCTAGCTAACACCTGCTCTATTTATAGTCCTTAAATCTCAGATTCTTATATATGTTTGGGTGGAATTTATGAATATTTTTTTCTCCTTCTGAAGCTGTGTTTTGCTGACAGGTCAGGGATCTATTTAAGTCAGTTGAAAAATATATTTTATGATAACGTAATAAAGGATATTTTGCTATATCTAAAAATAGACTAGATCCCCAAAGAAGCATACATTTTTCTTTGATGTACCTTGTACTGCTCTTTGCCCACTGATATCTTTATCAGAAGTATTTATATGTAATATACACATCAGTGTTACATTGCAGATACTTGAAGTAACTCATTTTTATACATGTTTTGTTACAAGTTAAGAGAGTAAACTTTTTAGTTTTTAATACTTCCTACTATCATTAAAATGCTCACATTTTTTTGATATTTTTTCAACATGCAGTTGATAGTATGTAACAAAAAAAACGTATTCCACTCACTTCTCTAAGAACAGATTTTCATACAGATTGCAGGGAAAAAATTAGCAATTTATCAATACATCTTTTGCCCTTGTATTTTGTCTTATAGGACATGATATTTAAAAGCTAAGTTCTGTTTTACTTGCACTGTCACAGCTACCAACATAGTTTATTCTGGACTTACACCATATAAATAGGACAAAAATAAGGAAGGTTTTTTTGAGAGCAGCAGGATCCTCTGCGTGAAGCACTCAGTGGCGTGCTTAGATAGTTGTGTTGTATACTCCAGTTCTGCTGTTGGTCCATTACTTGACTTTGACATCTAGGATATATGCACATAAAACCAGCACTGCGATTTAAGACTGCAATTTTTAAAATCCTCCCTTAACACGACAAACCTTAAGTCACAAAAAAAATTGGGTAACTGAAGTTCTACTTTTAAAGTTGTCCGCAACTTCCTTATTTGTGTTACTACTTAACAGATCAATGCATAGGCCTCCAGTGGGACATTTTCTTTCGTAAACCCTTCGGGAAACTAAATATAGTAGCCATGTTTCAGTCATTCCCACTGTAAACACACAATCAAGATCTGTACTAACCACAGGGGAACTGATTGCATTCACTCAGAAATATAACCAGAGGGCAAAGAGGTAACGTTCCAAAAACTTAGCGGAATCTCAGAATGGTTGAGGTTGGAAGGGACTTCTGGAGGTCATCTGGTCCAACCCTCCTGGCTCAAACAGCATCACCGAGAGCAGGTTGCCCAGAGTTGCCCAGCAGTTGAAGTATATGATATGAGTGTCCCAGTTCTCTTCTGAAGGGACACAAACTTGCAAATCTTACCTCACAGGAACATAATTAAGCACCTTCACTGCCAGTGAACGCCAGCCAACACAGAAAAGATGAATTGGACCAAAACCCCAGGAATGGTATGGTACTGGTACTCCTCCAGAAGGGCCAACAACTTGATTCTATTTTCTGTTTCTTCTGGGATCCAGGATGCTTTTCCACCTAGGGGGTCTATAAAGCCATATTTTGAATTGAATTTTGATACAATCAAATTTCTGTTCTTTAACTCAAAAGAAGTGACAGAAATGGATCCCATCAATACTAGACTGAATGTTAAAACTCTGGCGTAGGGGGAGGCAGAGGCTTTGAACCCCTTCAGAAAAGGTTTGAAACAAGTTCTTCTAATTTTTATGTTGTCACTTTCTCATTCTCCTGACAAGTTTTCAAAAGAAACAGTGACGCTTTTGAAGATGATGTGAATACCTGTTGGATATGCTCTGAAAGGTTTATCAGGTAAAGGATCCTGTTTAAAGGACTATGGTATAAATCTGCTTTTGGCTCTACTTCAGCTTTTGCATGAACTGCCATGATGTCTCAACTATGAAGACTAGCGCCATTTTGGATATGTGAATATGTGCAACTCTAGGTTTCTAAGTTTTCGAGAACGAGAGACATTGAATTTAGCATTAAGCAGCAAGATGCAAGAACCACATACATGAAATTAGATTATAAATGTTTGCCTAGATTGTCTAATCAACCATTTATACTGTTGTTAGGGCAAGCCTTTTATCTCTTTATATATGTTTTACTTCTCTAGACTGAAATTATCTGGAGCAATGAGTGTCTCTACTGTGAATACTTACATAGGGGCCAGCACAACGGAGTATCAAATCTGCTTTGGTCTCTAATATAAACTAAGTCCATGGGCCTGTGAATGTTCATCCAGCTTATATAAACTCCAACCTTATAGCTGTGTGGCAAAGGAAATATTTGCTTCTAAAAGGTATGTTAAACCAAAATCAGGTAACCAAACAATAAATACAATACATGCATTTGCTACTGGCTGAATGCGAATCTTAATTACACTTTCTAGGCTAATTATTGTATACTCAGGTTTTGAGTATACCTACTAATTTAATGCTTCCTTCATTTTCTGTAATTACTTTAACAGTTTTTATTATATTTTTAGTTTTAATACCTCTGCAATGCTAAGTCTGTTTTAATGTATAGCAAACACTGATGAGCCCTATTTTCAAGGCTAGTCTCTTTACTGCTGCCTGTCTGCTAATATGAATAAACATGCACAGCCCATCTCAGAACAAAAAAAACAGTCCTGATGCTGAAAATTTTGCTCATTTCTATCAGTTATATATTCAGGCTTATTATCTGGAAACTAACTCCTTGATATGGTACATTTGCATATGCATGAACAGTCATCCACCTGCATACAGTTATTCTTGGTGCAGTGTTTTAGCATTTGTGAGTAGGAATTTCAGACCTTATCCACCACTTCTATTCTTTATTGATTGGTCCCTGATCATTCTGTAGGAGACTTCACCTGACATGGATACTGAGGAAAGTAGGCCTGCTGGAGAGGAAAGGGAGGTATCATCCTGCTTGACAATTCAAAATAGTGCTGCAGCCAGCAGTGCTGCTATGATGTACGTGGCTCTGGGGTAAGATATAGACAGGGTCTTCTCCAGCCCCCCACCTGAATCACCTTCAGTAAATGCGGCTTGCAATTTCCAAAGTCTAACTTCCTCCTCCTGTTTGATTTTTTTCCATTCTGGGATGGTCATCTTAAAGGTACAACACCATTTTTTTTCAGAGATGAGTGTAAACTCAGGTCTTATTCAAATGGTACTGTGCTTTTAAAAACAGCTTTCAGTTTGCTTTTAACTGAGGTGACAGAATATTTCATGAAAAATTCATTATTCGCAAAGCTGTTTTTAATGTTAGAAAGACTAAGACATATAACAGCATCTTATTAACTAATCCCCATTTGACTTAGTGGAAATGCTGAACTTAAAATAACTGAAGTATTGTTACAAATGCATCCATTATCCTTTGTACCACTGCAGCAGTTGTTGATTTATATTTGTATATGTCTCTCTGTTACGGTCCCTCTTCAGAACTCACTTATTTCAGTCTTAATGTAGTAATGAACTTTCTCTACAAGAAGAGCAACACTGGCTTTAATACTCTTGGCCATTGCACTCTCCTTCCTGTTCCACCTACTAGAAGCCACTGGCAGAGATGAAAAGAGTCAGATGAGTTCCTTACCCGGGCCTTCATCCTATGAAAAGTGCAGAATGCAGAAAAAAAGAAGAGGAAGACCAAGCGCAAAAAGCACTTTTGTGGGCCTACAGCAGGGGCTTGCTGTTGTACCCCGTAGGTTCTGTCTGTGATGCAAGGTGAACACAGCAAGGGTGATCTCAAGTCTAAGGAATTTAAATGTTGGTGTGAACAGAGTGCTCCATACAGAGAAGCCCTAGTAGGGTGGTCCTCAGGAACGGATTAGCAGGGCAATGTAGATGTAGCTATTACC
>VYZV01004655.1:335-18660 GCA_013401275.1 Pandion haliaetus | reverse complement strand
TCTCCCCACGGGCTGCAGGGCCATCAGCCTCCTCAGGCGCCCCTCCTCCCCCTCCTTCTGCACTGACCTCGGGATCTGCAGAGGGGTTCCTCTCACATTCCAATCCCCCACTCGCTGCCGGTTCCCCTTCTTCAATCTGTTCTCCCAGAGGCGCTCCCACCGTCACTGATGGGCTCGGCCTGGGCCAGAGTTGGGTCCGACTTGGAGCCGGGGGAGCTTCCAGCAGCTTCTCACAGGAGCCACGCCTGCGGCCCCTCCCCTGCTAAAAAAAAAAACCCGCGCCACACAAACCCGTAACAATGTGATATTTATAGCTTTAGATAACAGTCTGCAAAGCTCTTTGCTATCATAAAGCAGAACAGACAGCAAAACATTCACAAATACGAACTCTCTTAAGAGAACTCCTGGGGTAAAACCTTTGCATGGAAACCTCCATCTATTCAGGTGGTTTGTTTGTTTATCACTCTTGAAAGAAGCAACGAATTTCAGACTTGGTTTGGATAGCCAACTGAACATTTTGAGAATTTCCAGGAAAAATTACTTCTTCCTTGCTTCAGAAGTTATTACAACTACTGTGCATTTATTTTCTAACAACTCTTCTACATAATACATAATTTATAGCATAGATAGAACATCTACATCATCTATACACCCTGTGAAGCATGCTTTACACTTCCATTATTAATTTGACTACATGATAGGAAAACATCTCTGGTCAATGCAGTATATCAGCCACACGCACAGAATCCGTTGAACCAATGACATTAAAAAAAAAATGCACTTAGCATAATACAGGAAACTTATTACATGGTCTGCATGTTGCAGAATAACTTATTCATTACAAATTAGTGCCAATCTCTTGAGTTTAGGAAGAAAAGCATGTATAATATTGAACTGCAACCGAGTACAACTGCTCAGCTCCCAGCTCTGATACAGACTTCAAGTTTGATCAGATGCAAACCCTGCAGAGGTATGACACAGTGCCCCTGTCTAGCTCCCTGGGGAACAGATGCAGTTTGCAATGTTAAATAAGAAACAGAAAAAATGGCAGCTCTTGCAGGTACAACAGGTCTTACTATTTAACATTAATTTTGAGGAAATAGAGGGCAGCAAACCAATCCATGGCCAGTAACAGCTGAAGCAGCGGAAGCGTCCACCAAACAGAAGTCATGTGAAGATGTTAAAGACTGCAAAAGGGTCAGTCATCAAAGTGCCATCAATCTGCCTGCGGCAATCCTGAAACAGAAGAGGGAAGATAGCTGGTAGACCACAATGCAGAGTGAGAAGTAGGAGGGGAGGATGCCTTGTCCCAGGGAGAAGAGAATTGCTTTATCTTTCCTGTGGAGCTCATCAGCTCCCCTTTCTTCCTACTAACATCTTTTAAGATGTCTTGATCATTCTTGTGTAATAGAGAAACTGTTTCAGCTACACCTCTCTCTTCATACTGTTTTACCCTCTCCATCTTTACCCCCCACTCTCCATTTAAATAATGTCTCTGTTGACTGCATCTGTGATTTAATAACTGTTCACATTATAAAAGAGGCCTTTCCAATTTTTTTTTTTACTTCCTTTTGTTTAAATGGCTGTGCTGGAAGCTGCACAAAAGGAATTGTTCAATTGATCCTTTTTTTTTTTTAAGTATCTTTTGTTCTGTTTTGGTCCTGAAAGGCAAATCACTGTAGCAGAGATGGTTTATATAGTCCTAATCAAGTTTTTAGATAATTGGAGCAAAACTTATCAATGACAATTTAGAAGTTGAAGTTTACCAAAATGAAGGCTTGTTAGAGGGACAAGATTATATATATCCTATTTATGTAGATAATGAGTTGATCTCTTTGTGAACTTGAATTTGATTTAGGTTTAAAAGATGTGGAGCTTCTTCTAAAAAATATGCTATAAATTTGGTTGTACTCTCTCAGGAGTTAAAGGTCAATGACCCCTGGCAGGGCCACACTGAAGAAAATGAATGAAGTTTTGAATAAATATGGTGCTGTGGATAACATTATCTCTGTCTGGGAATGCTCTCTATATTTCTCTCACAACTGTATAAGATACTGTGTGAAAGGTGAAGAATGTATTGAAATGGACTTAAGTGTGAGCTCTGTTGATGAAGGGCTTTGATTGACTCCTAAACTGTCTCTGCAGTCTGACTCACAATTTCAATCAATTTTTCTTTAAAAGAATTACAACTATTGCAAATATCACATGTGCACTTTGCAATTACTACTGCTTTCTGGTGAAGGATGTGTAATGTGAGAAGATCAACTTACCATATAAAGAGATTACAGCAACTGAGTCCTGGCTATCAAAGAGGTTCTGTAACTCCATTGTCTAATTTCAGCTGAAATTACTAAAGTGCATTACCTTGGTCTAACCAGGTGAGTGAAGGTAATTCAGTGGAAAAAAAGCCACAAAAATTGACTTTAATTCCATCATCATTTCACTAGTGTATGTTTTTGTTATGTGAAAAATGCGATGTGTTCTTGTAGACATTGCTCATAAATAATGTGCTTTACATTACAGCTTGGGAAACTGCTTGATTTTGGAAGTTAGTTTTAATTATTTTTGGTAGTGTTAATAATGCTCTTCCATATTTTAAAAAGTTGAATTAGATAAAATACGCAAATTTGCCTGATAATGTTTTAGAAGCTTATGAAGAACTTCCAGGGCAAAACCAGCTGATATGATTTGAGAAAACAGCCTGGTTCACACCACTTAAAGTAATTTGAAAGCCTCTGTCATGCTGGTAATAAAACAAGAGGTGTTATGTAAATTCCATTACTAAATAATCACATTCTCATCATTCAGTTTCTGGGAGGACCTGCTCTGCAGTGTGCAGGTCATATATTCATAAGGAGCGGTATTTGAGACCATCCTCTGCTGATACTCTGTACTATTTCATCCAGATAACTTTTGACCCCAGCCACAAAACTCCATATGTGTGTTTGGTCCTCAGGAGACTGGAAGTTAGGACGTAAGAAAGGTAAGAGGATTTTTTCAATTTATACAGTTACAGTTATGGATTACATTGTACACAATGTTTTGTTTATTCTTCTACAGAAAAGGCCAAAGGCATAATTAAAGTACTACTTAATGTCTCTGTCTCTCACTTCCAGTCCTACTCCTTTTAAAATGGAATAAAATTAAACACAGAAACAGTGGATGTTTCATGTATTACCTTTGCATTTTAAGTATTTGATTACAGGGACACAGATTTTGACACTACATTTATTTATCTGCAAAATGTGTGCTTTTTATGTATTAGTTATAGAGCTCTTTATTTCTGAAAAGAAACATGATGATCAATATTTCTATTGACTTCTTTAACATAGATGTCAAGCCTTATATTCTCTCTATTCAGACCATTTTATGGAAGATGTTTCTGATGCATTTTGCTTTACATTCACAAAGGTATTACAAGTCTTTTCTAACCTATGGTAGTACAGAATAAAAAAAAAAAAATCTGTGATCATAAGTGAATACAGTTTCAAAATGTAAAAGAATAGGGTGAAGTCCTCATTTTGAGAGCAGGTGTAGATACATTAAGAAATATCTCGAATAAGCAAGAGTATGTCTTCATACATTACCCACATCTTTATTCAGTACTCCATGAATGTTACTCCTGAGCTTTTTTATTAATTTGGATGGAAATGTTTCTTATTATCATGCAGCAGTCAGTCAAACTGGTTATTACAAAAAGTTTTATAACTAAATATTCTCCTTCCTTTCACTGAAATCATATTTTCCACCAAGTGTCTAAACAATTATCATGTGCCTCCATGTTCAAGATCCTTTTCTCTTCTGGAAATTTCACTATATTTATGTAATCCCTTCTATAGCCCATTGAAGAGGAATTTACATCAGGTAGATATCAAATACTTCAACCAATCTCATAAACAACTGGTTTTTAGTAGTGTTCTTAAATGACTCTAGAATAATTTTCATCATGATGTTGCCAGTTGTTCTCTTGTTACCTGCAGCTCTAGTTTCTCATCACAAATCTCTGGGGGGAAAAAAAAGGGAAGCAGAATCATATTAAAAAAAATTACAGAAGCTGCAAGCTCTTGAAGGAAAATAAGTAAAGGATGAGAGTTGTTTTCATTATTTTTTTCCACATGTCAAGCAAATGTTCATTGTTCAAGAAACCTTTCAAGATCAGCCAGCCACCCAGGAAGTTGAGTGAATTAATTGTCCAGCTGTGAGGGAAATGCAAGACAACTACCTACGCCTGTTCCCCCATGCTCTCCCTCTCCAATGGAGGGTCTGCTTTAAGGAAGGGCTAGCAGGGGTTTTGTTGGGCGTTTGCTTACCCACTGGGGCTTTCGTTTGATTTGTTTATGCTTGTTTTGCATAACATTGTGCAAAATATCACTTGCACATCATTTTGCTCTTCCTGAGATGATGGTTAAACTAGAAAGTAATAGGATAAATAGTATTTATAGAGCACTAATATGGGATCTAGCTCTTCCAGCTTGTTTTGCTTTAACAAGAATACCACTAACCAGTAGAGATATGAAATCACTAAAGTTGAGAAGAAGAACTGCGTGAGTTTTGGTTTTTTTTCTGTAACACAAAATGAACAACCAACTGTCATTACCAGCAGCAAAAGACATTGGCAATGAATTTTGTAAAACAAAGATATGAGAGGATGAATGAGATATTACGACGATGTCAGTCACAAGCATTCCTTTGGTTGCACTACAATTATGTAAATTTCAAATTAACTAGGCCCTGCTATGTAAAGTATTTCAAGAGGTAAATTCAGTACATATTGGTCCTACAAGATATTTGGTTACCCATGCATTATAGCTTACTAAATATAATAACTAAGTTTCTGTCAAACATCTAACCCACTTTTAAAAAACATACTATTCATTCATCCATGATTAACTGCACAAACATAATTTTAGCATCTACAAAAAAATGCAACCTCTTAGTTTTTCAGCATTAAAGGTGAAATGAGAATTCTGTGCCTACCTGCATGCAAAATTCCATCTTCAGATAATGATCTGATTTTTCAGAAGTGTGACTGCTTTTATGGAAGAGATCTGTCTGATCTAATTAGGTAATGTGTTTCTATATAGCTGCTTTTTTGTTCTTTTGGATGCAAACAGAAGTGCCAACCACACAGTGATGGTGAGACTGCACCACTCAGAAGTTTGCCTAACTTCAATCGAGTTCATGGTTTCCTGAACTTTCTATATCTCATCCTGAGCTATAGAATAGCATTACTATTTTGGATAGATTTATGACTGTAAAATGCATTTACACTGATGTTAATCTGATACAGGAAGGCACCTTGTAGTAGCATAGACACCTATATGTTTTTTCAACTGCAAAGAATAGAAATAGCTAAACAAAACCAGTCATATACCAGGAATAAACCTGGCAATCAGCAAAGACTTCAAAAATAATTCTTGATTTTATAACTCAAAGAATTACAGAATTAATAATTCAAAATTTAAATGTTTGTCTTATGAGATGCCAGCTAGTCTGGTAACCATCTTGAGATTATCAAATAAACATTAGCTTTAAATTTTAATCAATTTTTGAAGTTTAAAGAGGTTTTTATAATTTGTCTTGGAATAAACCATGGTTAAGATTTTCAGTACTGATTGCTTAGGTTTAGACTCCTATATTCAGTCTCTGAAGAAGCATTGACTTTATGACATTCTGAACATCCTCTCTATCTGTGTAAAAGAAGCTGGTACTTCAGATATAAAGTTGTCTCTTCTGGAAGTAAGGGTGCAAATTGGTGTAGTTTTGAAAAATACAGGGAAAAAATTAAATAGATGATAGCAGAGTTACCATTGAAATTATAAAAAGAGTGAGCAGTGCTGGAGCAGATGTCCCATCCTCTTTCAATCAATCACATTTCTTTCCAGGACACCTTAAATTTTAACCTGTATCTTAATAAAATTAAAGAATTAATCCCTTTTCCACTAAGTCAATGGCAAAAATTCAACTGGTAGACCTTTCCATATTAAAATCAGGGATCATATTCTGTTAGTGTGGTCTAAATGTATTATAATTTTATATTGTGAATTCAGTGTTAATAAAAATGCTATAAGCCTATATACCTAGTCATTTAATTGCTGTTTTCTGCATCAAAACATGCAAAATGTAAGAAAAAAAATCTTTAAAAAGTAGTACTCTGCCTTTCATTACAATGGTCTATAGCAATAAACAGTAGGTCTGCAGCTGTACAATGGGATCTGATGCCATGCTCAAGGTACCGGCATACAAATGGCATAACACAACAAAAAAATGACGTATTATAAGTTATTACTGGCTCACTGGCTCAAAGAAAGGAAGAGCAGATATTAATTAAAACCAGTGATGGTTTAGAGAGGAGAGCTGTAGGGGAGGGAAGAAGTATACAGATAAATAACGTCCGGAAGAGAGCTAAGATTGAAATGATTCCCTTCTGCCTCTAAAGAGAAAATTCAGTCTGTGACAAGGACAGTACATTAACTGATGTGACCTGATTAGGCTTATTAATGCTGCTGGCTTCATTATTAAGACAAATGAGAGGCAGAGAAGCCAGGATTGTATAGGCACCCACCTGGGTGGGTGCTCCAGCTTAATTCTTTTTACACTGCATGAGTAAACCAAACGTCAAAGTTCAAGAGAGCCAGTCAAGCAAATGATGGGATTATATTTCAGGATGAAAAGATGGGGGAGGAATGGGGAGGAATGATGAATGCTCTTTCACCAGAGGAATTATAAACAAATGTAATCTTTCTTGATAAAGTATTTAATTCTCCTCCCTGTCTCAGGTCATTTACCACATACTTACATGGTGAAAAGAAGAAGTATTTATCAAAATTACAGTTCTCACCTCATAATTTAAAGTATGTGTCAAAACAATTACTGAGTTTATTACATTTCCCCCAATACATGAAAAAGAATTTTTGTTTTGAAATGAGTTACAGGAATGAGCGGAGGAAAATACAATCTATATTTCTCTATGATAGGAAAGGAAAACAGAATTAGAATATAGAAAAGCTATAACTGCTATTTGTTTTTAATTAATGATGTCCAAACTAAAAACAAATATTCAAAACATAATGCAAGTAATACAGGAATTCTCATGACAGTCAAATGAGACTATTACTTTCTGCCATTTAGAGACAGAAACTTTTAAAACAGAAAAAAAAACCAAAAAAAACCCACAGAGACCATTGTTGTTAGCTTAGTCATCAAAAGCAACAGAGAAGAATCAGTGTATTGGGTTTCTGTTGCAAGGTTTTGGTAGCCAGGGGGGCTGCAGGGGTGGTGGCTTCTGTGAGAAGAGACCAGGAGCTGCTGCCACGTCAGACAGAGCCAGTTCCAGCCGGCTCCAAAACAGCAGCCGGCTCCAAAACAGACCCTCCACTGGCCAAAGGTGAGCCCAATGCTGGCAGCACCCCTTTGATAAATGTAAGAAAGGGTAAAAAACACTGCAGAGCGGCTTTGAGAGAGCGGGGTGAGAACATGAGAGAGCAACAGCCCTGCAGACCCCCAGGTCAGTGAAGAAGGAGGCGGAGGAGGTGCTCCAGGCGCCAGAGCAGAGATTCCCCTGCAGCCTGTGGGGAAGACCATGGTGAGGCAGGCTGTCCCCCTGCAGCCCAGGGAGGTCCACGGTGGAGCAGATATCCACCTGCAGCCCGGGAAGGACCCCACGCTGGAGCAGGTAGGATGCCCAAAGGAGGCTGTGACCCCGTGGGAAGCCCGCGCTGGAGCAGGCTCCTGGCAGGATCTGTGGAGAGAGGAGCCCACGCTGGAGCAGGTTTTCTGGCAGGACTTCTGAGCCCGCAGGGGACCCATGCTGGAGCAGTCTGTGCCTGAAAGACTGCAGCCCATGGAAGGGACCCACACTGGAGCAGTTCATGAGGAACTGCAGCCTGTGGGAAGGACCCACGTTGGAGACGTTCATGAAGGACTATACCTTTTAGGAGGGACTCCACTCTGGAACAGGGGAACAGCATGAGGGGGAAGGAGTAGCAGAGAGTTGTTCTGAACTGACAGTAACCCCCATTCCACATCCCCGTGTGCCTCTAAGGGGCAAGGGAGGTAGAAGAGTTGGGAATGAAGGAGTGAATTTGAGCCTGGGAAGAAGGGCGTTGGGGGGAAGATGTTTTTTGTTTTGTTTTTGTTTGTCACTATCCTACTCTATTTTTTAATTGGCAATAAAACAATTTAATTTTCCCCATCACGTCTATTTGGCCTGGGTGGTAACTGGTCAGTGATCTCCCTGTCCTTGTCTTGACCCACAGGCTTTTGTGTCTTATTTTTTCCCTCATCTTGCCAAGGAGGGAGTGAGAGAGCAGCTTGGTGGACACCCGCCAGCCAGCCAAGATCAACCCACCACAGTCAGACATAGTGGATACAGACTATAATCTCATCCTAAGGCAACTGGTTTACTTAAATGTTTAGGTGGTTCTGTCAAACAACTTCTGCTTTTTGCAAATAGATAATCCTGGACTAGGACTTATGCTTAGTACAGAACCTATTTAATAAACACTGTGTATGCTTAATTAAAGTAAAATGCAGGTGAAAACTTTGAAGGCCATCTCCTGCAGATGTCCAGACTAGAAAGACAGGTGGAAATGAAAGTACAGTGGAAATGAAATAGTTAAATAAATGTTTGGGGGGGTGGTGGTGGAATTTTTGTTTTTTGGTCATCCACCTTTTCAAATGCAGCCACTCCTAAGGCTAGCTCCTAAATCAGTATCTGTACAGATACAGTATTGTAAGCATGTTAAAGAGAGTAACTGCATGTGGAAAAAAAACACACAATAACTAAGTTAATTAGAAAAGAGAGAAGATCCTACCATTCCCAAAGATTTTTAAAGCTAGCTCTACGCACCAAAAAGTACTTGCTGAGATCAAGACTCAAGAAGTATACTTTTGCCAATGACACAATGCAGAAATTGCTGTTATGCATATAAGTATGCATTATATTTGATGGCACGCATATTCTGAATAAGGAGTACTATTTGGCTCCTTCACATATAAAGGTGATTGCTTTCTAGCCATACGGATGGCATGCATGAAATCAGGCATCTGGAGATAGAAATGGCTGTGATTCTGCAGAGATGTATTTTCCCTGTCCAGCGGAAGTATAGTAGATATATTTCTTATCTGGGTCCAAGTAGACTGTTACATCTGCATAATAGAACATTGGGTAGAGACATGAGTTTGGTTAGAGCTGCATTTGCATATTGCCAGAGTTGTGCTTCTCATAACTAATTGGCTATGTCCTGTCACTGTTATTCTGCTTCTGGTTCTAGTAAGTATAGCTTCATTGGTATTATTTTGTGGGGTCTTACCACCTATTTCTTGCCCTGAGAGCTTTAAACTTGCCATTTTGTAAGGAAAGGCTATAAAGGGAACTTTATTCAGGCAAAACAACAAGAAAAGGAGTAAATATGGACAAAACGAAAAATATGGGCAAGTATGGAGAGGCAGAAAAGGAAAAGAGAGTAGATAAGATATGTAAGAATAATCGATATTAGCAAAGTTAAAAAAACTAACAGGTAGAGAAAGTGCCTGGAAATGTGTAAGCATTCTAAACATTTGTAGCTCTTGGACCATGACGGACTGCATCTTGCAGAACATTGCACATTGCCTTGGAGACTGAGAAGGAAAAAACATAAACTTGGCTTACTGCTACAAGATTGCAAAGCACAGAGAAATGTGTGTACAAGGAGGTAATGGTGGCCTGGACAAGGACTAGCTGCAATGAAGAGTAACAAGAAGAAAGGTAGTAAACTGGTCCACTCAACATCCTAGACAGCAGCAAACATACACTAATGGGCAACATATGAAGAAAAATAAAAAAGGAGGACCTGTACATCTTAATACATAGCCAAAATTATGACCTAACTGGTTCAGCCCTAGACTGGTGGCATAAATGACATGACTGGATTATTGTTTTAAAGAACATCAATTTCTCGGGTTCTTAGGATAGGCAAGGAAATAAGAGACAAAGGGGGTTGTATTTCAGGGGCACATTCTTTTGCATGAAGGTCCAGAATACAGAGGGAGCTAGACTTTCTGAAAGGTTCTGGGTCATGCTAGTTCACATTCCTTCCTCAGAAGGAATGCATCTAGTCTAGAGTGAAAAATTATCAGAAACAACCAAGAATTTCTTAAAGAAACTATATTAAAGGCACAGATTCAAAATACCCATTTTGGAAGAAAGATGGGAGCATTAATGAGACACTAGGATGGCTGTACCATAAGTTTTTTCAGAAACCTCACGTGAATACAGACAACAGAAAAAGTGGATAATGGCATCTACTAGGAATAAATACTGAAGTATAGCACACAAATCAGAACCAAAAATCAGAGTAGTATCTTCATTCCCTTCATTCACCAGAAAATTCACTGACTACATTTGTGAGAAAGGGTCAAAGCTCTTCCACATCTAACAGTTCTACCCATTAATTTCCATTTTGAAAATTAATGGAAGATATATAACATCCCAGAAAACTAGAAATATTTTGCCTGTATGAAACAAACAAATTACTCAAAATACTATGTGTCATTCAGCTGAGGTCCAATTCTCAGCAGAACTTTGAAGCAAATAATCCTACAACCTTTTTGTAAATAACTTAAAAAAGAAAAAGAAGTTGAGTCTGAGCCAACACTCAGTTGGTGAAGATATTTCTGTGTCTAATCAAATTTCCACGTTCCACAATGCATCACCTGAAATGAACAAAAGAATAGGTGTTATATATGTACACACTAGTAAAGCCTGAGATACTATATCATATGATGTGCCAGGGCCAGTTAGGGGAGCATAACGTGGATGAAACCACAATCAAATGGATGCAGAACTGGTAAAGGAAACTGTTCAGTGAATAGGAGTTGAAGGTCACAGTCAAAACTGAAAAAAAGTGTGTTGAGACCTTTTCTCTGGGAATTGGACCACAGTGTTCTACTATTTAGTATTTTCAAGCTCAGTAACAATGGAATAGCAGGTATACAAAGTATACCTGAAGTATACAAACTGCACCAAATAAGGAGGTATTGCAAGCTGTGTTAGACAGTATCCGTTTTATTTGGTTGTTTACATGGTTGTTGGATGCTCTGCATAGCACTCTGCATCTAATGCCATCAATCAATGCTTTATAAACAGCCCTGCTAACGACAGCAATCTGCAGACCAGAACCCCTCTTTTTCCTTGTGCTTTATTCATCGAATGTTCTTTCCTTGTAAGCACCATACAGATAACCTGTCATTCTGGTTCTGTCTTCAGGAGTGAGTGATATGGCACACTGCAAATCACTGCATGAGTTTTTTTTTCAGTAGATCTCTTGTTCAGCTTTTTTTGCTGGTTTTTTTCATTAAAAGCCTTTAATATGGATTAGCCTTTAACTGAAATCCACACTCAGTCACCATTTCTTTTTTACTTGCATTCTTGTATTAAAAAATGAATAAAAATTCTAAAACTAGCACAGAAGCATGTAAAGTATATTAAAGTACTAGTATATACATGAGAATTCTGTAATCATACAAAGGAAAAAAGAACACTGAGACCTTTCAAAAGAGACCAGCATTAATTCTGATTGGGTTTAATATTTAGTTACTCAAGAAGTTGGGTAATTGCCAGCAACACAGCAAAAAAAATATACCCTGGTGACCCTCTAATAAACTCTAAATCCTGAAATCAATGCCAGGCGAAGGGCCACTGTCTAATCAAGCCAGCTAAAGGATTTTAAAGCTTTCAGCTATTTTCAAAAGCACAAGAGGCCAGCAAGTGCACGGAAACAGAGAGTTTCAACTCTATTGGCATAATGAGCAAAACCACTGTGCCTGTCTTTAGTAAACACATTAGTGAAAAAAACAAGGAAATCAAATGTTGTTTCAGCACAGAAACATGATTTAAGCAGCTGTAACTTTCCATGAGTGTTCTGTCTATCTGACATATAATCAGTTCACAGAACCAGAGATTAATACAGCAGGACAGCCATTTTTTCTCAAATTGAGCTGTGCAAATCTGTAAAACTAATTATTTTATCAGCTGAATTTGACTTGGTTTTACTTTTTAAATCAGTGGATTTATGAAAGTGGTTATGTTTTCCAAAATCCGAGATATTACTTTTGATAGGAAAACTGTCTAAGGAATCAAGCAAGTTTTGAACTTCTGTAGCAGGTTAATTCATTTTTTTTCAACAGGAGTAGATATATAATCAAGGCAATTCTTTCTAATATACTTTTGTCTTTAAACTTGTTTTATTTATACTGGTCTTTTGAACAGAGATGGACAAAGTAGCAAAAAAAAGCAATTAAATTCACACAAAACTAATTACACTCTAAAAGCACAAGTTTAAAATAAACTTGCTCTCATTCAAACAATAGGTGCACCCTTAACACTTTTAAATTTAGAGTATTACATTGGTATGGTACTTGGACACTTGAGCAGTAAAGAATTTCAGTTCTCCCAGCTGGATACACATAGTTATCCTAATGTCTGGCTATTGAACAGGGTTAGATATCTATTTACCCAGAGACGCTTCACACAAAAAAGAATGAGAAAGAACTGAGTATGGGTGCCTTCCTTAAAATGCCTAACTGATATGAACTGAACATGTACAGTTGTCAGTGTTTTTTCAAGAGAGCTAACAGGACTACCAGTGCCAACTTGGAAAGACCATCCATAATCTGAACAACCTCATCCCTTTGACAGCTGCAGGAATAGATGTGATTTGATGGCATTCAATAGTTCATTTTAATGAGATCCCAATGATTGGTATTAGTCTTCATTTCTTTATTGTTGACAGTCAGCTAAGTGTACGAGGATGGAGTAGGATAAGATCCTGCTGAATTAACTTTAGAGTTAGGTGGAGGAAAAGTGTGTGCATGATAAATGGATGCATCTAGACATCACATTGCTGTGTCTCCCACACACAATGTTCTGAAAGTGGTGTCCTCTAGGGCAGGAGAACAGCCCTTTGAGTGATGATATAAGGTACAGAAAAGCAGCCTACATGTTTGGGTTTTTTTATTCAGCACACCTGCATACTAAAATTGAACTGATCCTGACTGAAATACTTAAAAATCTAGGTAAACTGGTGCATTTTTTTTAAACGAAAGTCACAGAACTTAGCTTGAAATCTGAATTTAATCGGTTGTGGAGCCATTTTACTATGCATCGTTGAGTCTTGACAGTGTTAACATATAAAGCCTTCTCCCTTTAGTGCAATACCTGAATTTTATTCAAAGATGATATTTTTTATTTATGAATCTTGTTCACGGGGAAAAAATGGACTTTTAATTCAAACTTCAAATGTGCTGCCTGACTACTTAGCTAACACAACACATGGGAATAGTAATCTCCATCAAGTGAAGCAAAAATGAGTGAAACTATCTGAAAAGTGGTATAAGAGCTTTTTTGAGAGGCTTGATCACTGCTGTGGAAAATGAGAGGTAAAGGAGGCAATGTTTAAAGTAAAATAAAGAAAAAATTTCTACTTACCTCTAAAAACTGTTTCTCATTGTCTTGTTCTCTGGACAACACTGTCTGGAGTTTTATAGAACATTCTAAGCAATTAGATTTAAAGGCACAAGAAAATAGCTTCCTTTGCCATGCCTGAAATAAAAGTACATTGTCTTATGGTAGACACCAGTATGAATGGTGATGTCCGGTACCAACTTACTCAGGAAGTAGATCATGTACTATGCTCTGAATATGCATTATGTAGTATTCAGCATATTTTCATCCCCAGTACTGCTGCAGTACTGGCCAAACCTTAGGGGGCATTGTTTCAATACAGAGGTACGCATTTTTTTTGTGTGCATGTAGTAGCTTTTATCGTGGTGTGTTTTAGAGGCTCCTATGTCTTCATTCACACCGAGAAATGGATAACACTTCTGTTTGTGCTTCTTCAGATTCGGTTTGAAGTTTATAGGAGTGGCAAAATCTAGTGGCATGGAGGGAATGCAAAAGATTTTTCAGCTCTGAAAGTCCTGTTTGGTAACTAGGCTTTGTTACCAAGCAGAAAACCAATGAATATATTCTCTGAGCTAGATGTATTAAATCACATCAGCTGCACTCAGGCTCTATCCAAAGCAACAACATAAGAATAATTAGATAAACATTGCATCATCAGAGAGCACTTATTGTCTGATCACTAAACATGAGGTGATACTCTTATGTTTACAGAATACAGGTTGGAGGCAGTTTATTGAAAGCCTGGTCCAAAGGGCAGTATCACTCCTACTGGCTTTTAGAGAGGTTAGACTGGACAAGCTAGGGCTGAGATTAAGGGGAAAAGAAAAAAAAAAAAGCCTTTTGGAAATCACACAGGACCCAGTGTGAGAGAAAAGTCAATATTAAAAGTCAGTATTAAAATCATGCAAGAATCAGAGCTGTACTGGGTCCAGCTGTCCAGGTTTTGACAGCAAGGGTGGGCTGCAGGGGCAGGAGGTGCTCCAGGCCTACCCCTACTCCAGCAGAGGTGGCCCTGCGGCCCCAGGAGAGACCCCGGTGGGGCAGGGAAAAAGTGTCAGGAGAAGGGAGCGTCAGAGAGGAGCTGTTTTGGACTGACTGGACTGAGTCAGTTTTGGCTGTCACAGCAACCGGTCAGTGATCTCCCTGTCTTTTTATCTCACCCCACAAGCTTTTCCGTCTTATTTTCTCCCCCTGTCCTGTTGAGGAGAGGGAGTGAGAGAGTGGCTGAGTGGGTATGTGGCAGCCAGCCAAGGTCAACCCACCACAGCAGCCTACCGAGAACTAAGGACAGCCTGGGCAGGAAAACAAGTGAATTTAAAGAAGGAACTGGGTAAGTCTGTGAAAAGGATCACATGATATAAGTTGATTTAAGTAGCAGTTCACGCATTGATCTAAGAGGGCTCTTCTCTTAGGATGCTGAGGGCTCCCCGGGTGGGTGATGGCAGGGCCCAGTACCCAGGGCCCATCCCAGCACCCAGGCAGGAGCAGGGCAACCATGGGCTCCAGGGCAGCCCCAGTCCTGGGTGTTGGGCACCTCCCTGGGGATGGGACCTGGCAGAGGGCAGGACACGATGTGGGCCTGCGAGTGGGCCCAGCTGAGTGGGGCCGATGGCCGGGAAGGGCAGGGCTGAGGGGAGCTGGAGACCAGCCCTGCTGCGGCGTCACTGCGGCAGGGGTTGACCCCAGTGTATGGTTGTCAAGACAAATGCACAAGAACACCTTAACATAAATCATCATCTAATCATCTACCCAAAAATGCTAGCAAAAATTAATCATGAGATTTTTTTTGAAAGCATTTGAGTTGCTAATGATTCATTTTCCACTAACTGAAGAACATAAGAAAAACAGAGAAGTTTAGGAAATGTTTTTCTGCTCTAGATTTCCTATTTACTTGTATTTCTGCCATGTCTGAGAGTCAACTCACAGAAAATGCAATAAGTTTAAATTAAATTTACTTACAAATAAAAATCAAATAATAAAACTAGCCAGTGGAATCACATAAGGGGAGCCTGGGCTGTGTCCCCTCAGTCTTGAGGCCAACAGATGAAATCAAGTCTCCTATTAGACAGAGGTCTAAGTGCCAGACAACCTAAATGAATACTTCAACTCCCAGAAGTAATGATAGGGAGAAGGCTGCTGAAAGCAGAGCTCCTGATTCCCTCATTCCTAGGTTCCTGCCCTGAAACATGATAAGAAGTTAACAGCCACGACTCCCAAATGCTGCACTGGGTGACTTCTTTGTAGTCATCATACAAAAAAACCCCTTTCTTGTTGTTGTGTGACTGGCAACAGTGTGAACGCACTCCAGTTGGATGTGTGCCTTGCAGCAAAAATTCATTTAGAAAGCTCTGCTGGAAAGTAGTTCCACTCCACCCAGCAATATAAGTAAGATAGCTCATCATGCCTAGTCACACAAAATTTAGGCTTCAGGAGCTTCAATATCCTGATGTAGGTCAGCCTGCCACTGTGTTTCTGCAGGAGAGAGGGATAAAATCCATCATTATCTCTTCTACTACCACAGCCTTGATTTATAGGCAGTTACCTGCATTTTGGCTTATATGGAGTGGTTATAATAGGAAATTTTTGAATAAAAGCCATTGAATCTCACATCAGTCATATTTTTCCTATACATAATATTCCATAATGCTTTGTAAGGCCCTTAGGTAATGTAGAGGCATCAGTCATAGCTAAAATATAGATTAGACCTGTGTCTGCCCCAGGCTTTTTGAAACAGAAAAATAAACGCCTCTAGCACATACCACCCACTGTCATTTCTCTCCTAATATGCCCCCGACATCCTGGAATGCAAAGCAATCTTCCCCCAGGAAGACTATCAGGGTAGCATCTTTGAACTGAGAAACAACCTGAGCCTGTTTCAAATAGAAGCAGCAGAGCAGGTGAGCCATCCCAGAATGAAGTGGTCCCCTCAGTCCTGCGGTGCATGCAACAATGCTAAAAACCAGACAGAGACATGTATATATAAATACATCATGCAGAAATAATCTAGCTCCAGTACTACCTCAAATGACTAAGAATGAATATCCCACTCGGTAAGTATAGAACACCAAATAAAAAGCTTTTTTTTTTTTCAGTTTGATGCAACAAAACCCCTTGGTTCTAGCAAATAAACAATAGCAAAGTTGATATATTGATGCTTTTCAGTACAAGGATAAAAGCGATCTAGTTTTAACACAAGTGTATGGAATTTGTTGTTCTGCTGTGACTTGCTACTTCTCTCTTTCTCAGCAGTTAAAACTCTTTATCCAAACCAAATTATTAATTTTACCATATATTTAAAATGTTTAAAATAAAACAGTATATCAAGGGTGCATATGTGTGGTGTGAATCTGTGGAAGGTGTGGCTCTGCTTTTCAGAGTAAAATGGGATCTATAAGAAGAACTGTGTAATATAAGACTTTTATTTTTCTGGTGTTCCTAGAACAATAAAACAGGCAGAGTTATTTATTATATGAGCAAGATTTTCTCTTGCATCTTGTGCAGAAGCATGTTAAATGCCCAAACCTAACTGGGTTGTATGACTATTGTGGCCGGTATGTTGGTGCGAGTTCAGCATAAATAAATGAGCTGTTAACCATGGGTGGTAGCTGTCACATTTGCAAATGACATCAACAGAACTAATAAAATACTGTAAGTTAGATATAAGCTTGTGTATCCTGAGGAATTTTAAACACAAGAAACAAATGTTCCACTTATCAAGTAGGAAGGAGTACATAGCTTACTGCCATACTATCAGTCCCCCACAAAATCTTAGTGTATTATCAGTGAACTCTAAGTATGCATAGAAAGCAATCTTCATTCTGTGAAAGGAAGGTAAGAATTACAAGCTACAATGTATTTACTTTATATGTATGTATCGTTGCACATACATATACACACAGAAAGACCCTCATAGAGCCCTTTATAATCCAGGTCCCATACATATATTTTATTAAAATCAGTATGACTGTACCATGTTCTGTTAAATTACATGTATGACTTTTTTCTCAGTAAGCAGCATTTGGACTTTTTTTATGAAAAGCAGTCTATTTTTACATAGTATAAAACATTATCAGGTAATATACTTAAGAGTAGTTCCTTTAAAAAGTTTAGGTACTGGAAAGAAAGAAGAGTAATTCTAATAAAACCGCTCACTACTTTACAGGTAAGAAGTAACTGTGTTTTGGTGACACATGACTTTTCTTATGCATAATATGAATAATTTATTTGCTTATTACATGGGTAATGTAAAATTTATGTTTGTATGCTTAAAATAATAATACCCTTTCTTTCATATTGTCGCATTTGTAACAAAAGATGTGATAGTTCAATGCATTCTTCTCAATTACCATTTCCAACAATAGATGTATTTAAGCAGTTGGTTGGGTTTGCTTTGGATTTCTTAAGTTTTAACATATATAGTTGGAATCTTTAATATCAAAGTTTTCTTTGAGCTACCCGGATACTGAATAAAGCACATAGCTATGTTATTTTCTTACCAGGTATTTTCTCAGCTACAATCTCAAGCATAATATGAAAGAACCCCATGAATGTAAGAGGCGATGTGATTAACAGTTGAGAAATATAATGGTTCACGTTTCTACTTCTCCTTAAAAATGATTCTCTGAATATTTTATGTGGTTGCTCCATAATCTCAGCTCTCAGTAATTTAATTAATGACTCACTTCAGAGCATTTTGAATGGGATAATAGATGCCTGTGGACAATATAGGATGAGTAGAGGCCAGCAGTTCTTTGACTTCAGTTTCATAATTCATTGGACTTTAAATGGACATGTGGGTTCATTTTCCTGACTGGCATTATCTACAGATGAACCAAGTC
Organism: Pandion haliaetus; assembly: GCA_013401275.1. Classification (NCBI taxonomy): domain Eukaryota; kingdom Metazoa; phylum Chordata; class Aves; order Accipitriformes; family Pandionidae; genus Pandion; species Pandion haliaetus. The sequence continues at coordinate 378 of VYZV01004655.1, read as the reverse complement.
AGCTGAAGGTTCATGAACTACATCTGTAACTGGGTGACAGGCA
>VYZV01004654.1:24095-39649 GCA_013401275.1 Pandion haliaetus | reverse complement strand
GTTTTTCCGAGGCATCATTCCTCTACCAGGCTTTTATAGCGTTTAAAGCCAAGTAAAAGCATTTGTCAGTGCTGACCAGCATGTGTAGGCATCTGTCCTGTGTTATGGAAGAATCTTATCTGTACTGCAGGCACGCTGTTTTCTAGGAAGATGGTGTTTTGCCTTTCCATATTTATTTGCAGTTTCATTTAAAAGTTTTAAAAAACCAGCATGATCCGTTACGGTAGTGTTGGGTTTGTTTGATGATAGTTTTGTGTTTCGGGTAGTGACAATGTGTTGCCACATCAATAGAGACCTTATGAGGCAGGTAATACAGTTGTTCTTTGGGCCAAAACTGTTATAACTGCTGGTGAGCATATACTGTAATTCATAAGAGTCTGTATTTTAGGTGAGAAATTGTTGTCCTCTCTCATTGGAATTTGTAGGATAGCTTTGTTCCCAATCTATTTATTTGTATTAGTTCAGAAACACTCCATTATCACGGATGGAAACAGTAAATAGTTCTTTATGCTCCTGTAGTATCTCTTAACTACAAACGCAAATGTTTTCTATCAAAACCTTTTTTAGGCCTCTCAAGGCCTTTGTGAAGATAGGAAGTTTAAAGCTTATTTTAAGCAACTTACACAACTTGTATAAAGTTTACTTCAAAGTCAAGAACAAGAAAAGGAACTTGTAAGGTCTGGATCTTTTATAATTTATCCTATTTATGTGGGATCATCTCTCGTGTTTAGTAATGGTTAAAACCCTCACAGTTATGTAATTCAAAAGAAAATTCTTTTGTAATGTATAGATTAGAAGAAGCTGCATATGTTTTGGACTGCTATCCTTCTGTACTAACATGATTTTTTCCTTTACTAATCTGCAATACCTTTGGCTTTCATCAAGCTATCTGATGCCTAGCACAATAAAATAGCATTTTGCATATGGTGTTATCTACAGTTTCTCTGAATTGCTATTAGTTTTATCCTTCTCAAGCAGGTAATCTTTAAATAAGATTTTTTCCAGATATGTATAAAATATTTATTACTTCAATATTCTGCAAATGAAGTTATTTTCCATCTTTAAAGCTCTGTAGCAGCATTATTCTTTTCATTGAAGTGTTAACCAATAACCACAGTAGTAACGATATCAGTAATATGCTTTTAGAGGCTTTTTTATATAATGTTGACAATAAGCTGCGTTCTAGCTAAGGAAAAATTTTTACTTATCTTATAACTTTAAGGTATGTTGATTAGATCTGGCAGTAGAAGGCAGTTTGTTCTCACTTTAACGGTGCAATTTTAGATATAATGTTGTGCCTGTTTCAAGTCGAGGCTGAGCTCAGTCATGATATGAAGACTGCTCATCAGCTCATAGCAAGTGTGAAAGAAGCATGCTAAAGATAATAAAGATGTTCTTCAAGACATTATACAAATGTTAGCTGACATTTCATTGATTTGGTTTGACCCAGGAGGATAGTAGTTGCTCTGTTGGGAGTGAAATTGAGAAAAGAGAAAGGAGGGAAGAAGTGAAGAAATCAGGCTTGAAATCTATATTGTGGTAAATTTCTAGTGGAAGTTTTGGTGGAAATATTACAGAACTTTCCAGAGTAACACTTATAGCAAGACCATAACTTCCTATTACCAGTTGTGTCTGTGCCAGAGATTGACGGGGACTTAGGTTTGTAGTCATCCTTTTAAAAGATAACGATTTGTCGTGAAGAATATGAAGAATTGTTGTTCTGAGCTAGAAGAGCAGTTGAGAAGATAATAAAAGGTAACAAAAATCTTTTATATATGTATTTGAGTGACATTATATAAAGTAATTCAAAGGACAAATCTGCATAGCTTCTATAAAGTTAAATGATGTCTTTTCAACTGCTACAAATTCTTGAAGGTTTTAATGAAACATAGAATAAAAGAGAACTGAGAGCTATAATATATTTAAGACATTTGAAAGGTTTTTGCTAAAGTAACTCACACAAAATTATTAAGGAAAATTGGAGCAACTAAGGCAAGGGGAAGGTTTTTCCAGTCATGTGAAATGCATGAAGAGGTAGGAAACATAAAGAGCAAGATCTCTGACTGGCAAGGACTAGAAAAAAGTCAAACATTGGGGTTATGTGGGGCTTTGTACACCAACTGATACATTACTATGTTATCTGCCTAGAGTAATGGTGAAAAGCACGATGTCAATACATGGTAATGTCATAAATTTATTTAAATTAGGCAATATTAGAAAAGATTACTAAGAGCTCCAGGAGAATGTAATAGAACTTGGTAATAAGATGTCAGATTAAATTCAATTTAGATGAGTGCATGGGAATTAAAATCTAAATCACTTCAACATGCGCAGTTCTAAATTAGTCCTTAAGAAAAGTGCATATTATATTGGATTTTTTGAGAAACAATGTTTTGATTATGTAAGTAAAATTATAGTAGAAACTGCTATAAAGGCATAGGTATTTTAAAAGTGTATGGGCTGTATTCTTGCACTTCTCGTTTATTGATCATTGATTATGGTGATTCTATAAAGCGTTCCAGGTGCATGAGGCTTGCCAGATTTGAGTGGCTTTGTACAAACACAGAAGTCCCATTCACAACGGACAGCTTGGCAAACTGGTACCCGGCTTGTAGATGTGCAAGTAAAGGGTCAGATGTTAATGTAAATTTTTGGTCTTTTTTCCCCCCCAAAAGGAAAAAAATTCAAAATCCCAACTATATGGAGGTCATGGATTTTCCAAAGCTCATTGTTCTGACACCAGACCTGTGAAATTAGGGGAGGTCTCTCCTTTCAGACACGGACTCAGTTCCTGACTGCTGGGTGGACAGAGGGACATCAGACCTTTCAGTCTGTAGACTTTCAAAGCTAAACAGAAAATACATCGCCTCACTCGTAAAAGCTTTAAATGCACAGATTGTCATAATCTTTGAACCAGAAAAATAAGTCTGTTCTGAAAATTGTATTTATGGTTTTCTGTTATGCTAACCAGTTACAATAATAGGCTGTTTCACAGCTCCCCAAATCAGCAAAATTGAGATCCAGACAAGGGATGTTGCAGTCACAGGCTGTGGGCAGTGAGGTGAGCAGCCAGCGGGTTATCCTCCTCAGTCTACTGAAGCTGGGCTGCAATGCAAAATGGGCCCAGAAGGAAAGCATGAATAGAAATACTTGATTCTGCAGTCTATTTATTTGGGAGTTACGTGGGCACGGTATTCACTTGTCAGGAAACCAGGATCTAGGAGTGCACCAACATCTTTCCCTTCCCAGCTGACTTTGGTATGAAGGGGAATCCTGCTGTATTGGGCTTCTACAGAGATGTAGGCAGAGTGGTAGCATCTTTACATATAATTTCTGAATCGTAATTAGCTGGGAATAGGCACTGAAATGCTTCTGAACCTAGTTTGATTTTTGGTGTTCAAAACAGGGGTGTTGATTGAATTTATGTGCTTATATTTTTTAAGTATTGCTGGAGAACAGATTTCTGAGTTGTATCAGATTTAACCAGGCTTGGGGAGGCTATTTCTGTAAAGATGTGCAAGTTCCAAAATGTCAGGCTGCATGAGCAGGGTATAGCCTTACAAGTACATGGTAATACTGTAAGCATCATTTTTCACTTTCCATAATGAAGAGATGGCTGAATTCGTATCTCTGAATGCTTAAAAATAACAGCTCTAAACTGAAACCAGGACTGGGAAATTTCAGTCTACCTGATGGAAATCAGTTTTTTCAGTGTTGTTCAACTCTGCTGCTTTCCTGAAACCACCAGAAACTCGGCTGCAGATGGTAAGCACAGGGTATCACCTGCAAGATTCAGAGACTTGTGTGTTATAATGAAAATTCTGATGTAATCTATATATTGTGGCTGCTATCAAGTGTGCAGTAAGAGCACTTACAACTAAATAGTTGCAGATTTGACCCTAAGTCTTTTCGAAGTTCTCTGCTAGTATATAGTGTAGCTCTTCCAGAAAGCAAAGGCAAATCCAATTCAAAAACTTGTCTGTGGAATGATCTTATCTTAAAAAAAAACAATATAAAGAGATTTAGATAGTATTTAGCCTTATACTTAGTCATTTATGATGCCTATTGCTGCTTGCTAATTAGATAGTTATATAATGAGGAAAGTATTTTGGAGTGAACCAAAACACAGATTTGACTGGACTATAATGTCCCTTCAGATTTCACAAGGAAATTTTGGTATTACATGTACGTATGCATAGGCATTATATACATGTTTATTTGCCATTTGGCTCTTTCCAGCCTTTTAAAATATCCTTAAAAAGGAGCAAAAGTTGTAGAATTGGAAAATCACCACAGCCAAACATAAATAATGAAATGATATAATCTTGTTGTTAAAAAAAAAAAAAAAAATCAGAAGTTGCTTATGTATTCGCTTTCATTTCTTGTTTGCATTTTTAAGAGAGAGATCTCTTCTAGGTTTTTCCCTACCTATTGCTTAATTATATGAAAATAATTCACGGTAAACCTAAAAAGTGCAAAGCGTGGAAATTTTATGTTATTGTCCATGTTTTGTTACAGTCTTTCATATTTAATATATTCAATCTACTAATATCAAACACAGTCTATAGAAATAAAGGAGAGCTGATACCTGGGGAAAACTATAGGGGAAAAAAAGCCATGATAAATGAAGTTAAAAGATCATTACATTTGGAATTAATGTTATTAAGCCTACAGTGATTTACACAATAGAAAAATCAATTTTCAGTTGCCTTCAGGTCTTTGAAGATATTTCTATGCAAAAACCCTCGGTATATTATACTGCCAATGAAAAACTAAGTAATTTCAAAAGGTATTTTCTTTTGGTAGAACCTTCAAATCCAAAACACCAGGGAAAGAAGAGCTTTCCAATTTGTAAGTAGAGTAGGAAGAAGCTATGCTGCTGACCTGATTCATCAACAGATAACATAAGGGAGCAGAGATTATTAATAGACATAACAGTACTTTTAAACATTAGCTTGCAAAAGCAACAGCTCCAAAAGGGATGAACAGATTTTAATGTTTCTGCAATGAAAGAAATAATGACCATTTAAAAAAATACTCATGCAAAATCATACATTCAGAAAGAAATTTCTAAACACTTATAGAAATTTGGCTGAGGAAAAATTACAGTCTTATGTTTGCAAAATCTAGGACAGGAGCTAGAACTCTTTTCTGGCATTAAGCAAAGAATTTAACTGCCAGCTCAGTTTTTCCATCTGATGCAATATTGTTGGATAATGCATAGTGCTTATGCTGGTATTGTTTATCATCAAAACACTAATGTGAGGTCCAAGTATAGTACTGCCAGTCTCAGGCATTCTGAAGCAAGACAGACCTCCCAAAATCATAGGATTGTCCTAAAATAAAACATTTTAAAATTGTTTGGGGTTATTCTTAGTTTGGGGTTATTTAGTTTTTAGAACTGAATTTCATAAGAGAGATTAGGAACAATGCTAAGATGGGGCTGCATGTTGAATTTAATTTTTGGAATCTTATGTAAAGGCTAAACCCTCTGGCCTAGTTTACTTCAGAAGCTGCAGAGTTTGGATTTAAATCCAGGGAGAAGGTTTTTCAGAATCAGTATCAGGTTCAGGCTAATCTGTAGACATGACATTACATTTTTTTGAATTCTTAAGAGTATGTATGCTGTGGCAGTATATATAGTTGAAAAGATAAATGTAATATAAAGTATGTCACAATTTTTGTAGAAACTTCTAATTAATTTTATCTGTTGATATTTATTTTATGTAGTACACGTGATTTTACACATTTTAAGCAACAGAATATATTTCATCTACACATAAGAAATTAATTAAACTGAAGAGGGAAACAATCCCAGTTAGATGATGATAGGTTTTAAAAGGAAGGCCAAAACATACAGTTATGAACAAATATTGGGAGATTCCCTATATGCTCATGTAATTCTGTTGCCACAATGTATTCCAAAACTCCCAATCCTTTAAGCAAGGATCAAAGCACCTTTGATAATGTGACCCTTAAATCATTCAGCCTTGTATATATGTTGATTTGCTGCCTACTGAAGAAGTAATAGTTTGCTTATTGTGTTTGTTGATGATTCTGACATTGACATATTCTCCGCTGCTTTATCAGTCTCTGCCTACTGTGTAAAAGTCTCAGAGAGGAATTCTGCTCCCTGCAACACTTTAGCAGTCTGTGTTGTCCTTGCAGTTTGTGCTCAGTGTGAAATAATTCCCTTTCAGCAACCATTTATACTTGGGCTCCAGTGAGATTGCTCACGTTGTTAAATGCTTATCACCTGTTAATATGAAAAATTCTGTATTTTAGAGAGAGGACATTGATCACTTGAGTTCTGTGTTAATAATAACTATTCTCAAATCATCATGGATAAAGGATGTCCCATGTGTTTTTTCATTACTGGCAAGAGAAGTATGCCACTTAGTCACTCAGTTAATTTTGGCTATAGTTCCAGAGCCTTATAATGAATAAGTTCAGTCTCTATTTTTGGTTTTCTCTGGATATTTGAAAAAATTGGGAATAGTTTTTAAAATAAGGTTTTGATGCCTTCTTAAATGACGTTGGTTGCCTTTTCACATAATTTTGATGGAATTCTTTGCTTTTGTACTTCGTTTCACCAGTACAGCTAAATCTGTCATTCACTCTCAAATAATGTGACCAGCTTGCTTTGCAACATAGAGGATTAATATAGACTGCTTACTGTTACATGTTTTAATACTATCTGGGAGAAAAAGGTTTCCTCTCTGTTTTCAGAAGCATTAAAATGTTTTACAATTTCAGTCCTTATACACTGTGTTTGATAACTGTTGTAAAATTATGGAAGCGATAAATCCTTTCTATCTTTAATTGAAATCCTTTGATATCACTCTTTAGGGTGGTCTGCATTTTGCAGTTATTTGCACATAGTCAGTGGGAAACATACGTTCTTGTAGTTTCTACATTCTTTGTCCTTGAACATTGTGAATCTTGTGGCCCACATATTTTCTATGTTGTGTGGTCCCTGTTTATGCCCTTTTTATTTGCTGCATGGAGCTTATGTTGCATCCTTTTCATCTTTAGACTCTAGGGAAATAATTTTTGTGCCTGTTCAAATCATGAGGGTCAAATCAGTCTTGCACTCAGTTCCTCTCCTTGCTAACTCTAGTGTCTAGTTCTAGCTCTGTGCAAATTAAACCAGCATTACTACTGAAGCCTGCAGCCCTGTGTTAACTTCTCTTCTGGCTGTGCAATCCCACCTTCTCGCCTCTCCCTCCCTGGTGGTAGGGTACAGTGTTCAGGTGGTAAATTGGATCAGGGAGCAGACTCTGCTCATTAGTCAGTCATAATTTGTCGTGTGGCTGTGTTTTACTGCTACAGGTATTTGTGTCAGCTCGAAGGGAGAATAGGGGCACAGGGAGGGAAATGAGTACTTGGAACTGGGAGGTGCTGCTTCTTTCCATCAGCATTGCATTTTGAAATTGTCAATGAATTTGTAAGGCTGGCCAGTGAGATGATGTTCTCCATGGAGGCTGCAGAAGTAGCCAGAGCTTGGTAGAGTGCTTATGCCAGTGGTTGCACATTCATCTTTCCAACGCACTGCTTTCACACTGTTGGTCCTCCACATACCCAGTGTCTGGCTGTGGGTCAAGGCATCACATCTTTTGTAGATTCAGAGCTTTTCTGTAGGGAAGTATTGCCAGTTCAATGTGTCTAGAAAAAACATGTGTTTTTCCCCAAGTTTCTGAGGAGAACCTTGTGAGGGGTTTTTGGATTTCAGAATTGTTCAATGTTTGTACCCAAAAAGTTTTTGCCAATGGCAACAGTTGTCTGAAGCATTAGGCTTAAGAAGTTTCTCTTTTGTATTTGTCTTTTAAATGAAGATAGGGCTGCCGTAATAAGATATGGCATGTGTATGATATCCTGCTATGGAGCCATTATGGCACTACAGTGTAGGCAGAGAAGGAATTTCTTTCCCTTTGCAGTCTCTCTCAGTTTGGTTTTTTTTTTGTAGGTAGCATAGAAATGTGGCTCTATTCATAACCAAAACAACGTGTTGTACCAACATTGTCTATATGGTAATTGTAATTTTGGATGTGGTATAAAAACATAAGCAGTAACTTTGCTATTCACATGCTGCTTATTCTTTGCACATTTCTTTTCCCGTAAAAAAACCCCACCCAAAACCCCCCTCTAGAACACTGTAAGAAATAAATTATAGTAAAGTGAAGTATCTAGTAACTGGGATGGATATGACTGCACTGAGAAAAAGATGCCGTGTTCATTTGGGAATTACCCTGTTTATATTGCTGTTAAGTCACTGAACGTGTCCATGGTGAAATATAGACTTAGATTTACAGAACTCTGAACAGTGTCTAACTGAATTTCAGACTTATGTAGTTAATAAAAGAGCCAATTCTCTTCAGACAGCCTTGAATTCTTATTAACTATATAAGTTTCATTTTAGGCAGCAGGTTTCTACATATTGGAAGCCTCAGGCTAATGCAAAAAGAAAAGGGAATTTGTATACGTTTGTAAGTATAGTACAGAAAGGAAAATTTCTGTTTCTGCTGCCAGGGCTTCAACTAGCTTAGTTGTTAAGGTGGCTTTTTCCCTTTTAAGAAGGGCAGGGTAAGAAATACAACTTGTGGAGAACATAATTTTATTTCTGGTGCTCTCAAGTTGCTAATGTACTTTTAATTAGAAAAAGCATTGAAGGGGGGTAAAGCAACTGCTGTTTCTTAATAAAAAATTTTCTATGTCCCGCACAAAGAGCAATAGAAGTCCACCTGAGAATTTTCACTAGAATTAATGGAACTAGTTGTAGAAATGGTACACACTTGTTTAACCCCAGCCAGCAACTAAGCACCATGCAGCCGCTCACTTGCTTCCCTCCGCACCCAGTGGGATGGGGGAGAAAATCAGGAGAAGAAGTAAAACTCGTGGGTTGAGGTAAGAACAGTTTAATAGAACAGAAAAGAAGAAACTAATAATAATGGCAGCACTAACAAAATGACAAGAGTAATAATAAAAGGATTGGAATATACAAGTGATGCACAAAGCAATTGCTCACCACCCTGAGCAACCTGCTGATCGATGCCCAGTTAGTCCCCGAGCGGTGATCCCCCCCGCGCCTCCCCCCAGTTTATATAGTAGACGTGATGTCCCATGGTATGGAATACCCCGTTGGCTACTTTGGGTCAGCTGTCCTGGCTGTGTCCCCTCCCAAATTCTTGTGCCCCTCCAGCCTTCTTGCTGGCTGGGCGTCAGAAGCTGAAAAATCCTTGACTTGAGACTAAACATTACTTGGCAACAACTGAAAACATCAGTGTGTTATCAACATTCTTCTCATACCTAGCTCAAAAACATAGCACTAGACCAGCCACTAGAAAGACGATTAATTCTATCCCACCTGAAACCAGGACAACACTGTAACAAATGAAAAAACAAGGTCTGAATTAGTAAAGCCTTACAGTAGTACTATGTGGTAAGTGCAGAAACTTCTTGTTTCTTTCACAGTGTGAAAGCTAAGGGAAAGAGAAGTCATACAACTTGAATATAGCACAGTTTTGATGTTAGAACAAGGAAGTGAATCCAAATTATTACTTTTTGACAATGTCTTCCATCCCACTTAGAAAACAGCTTTTTTTTAATGCTTAGAGGCAGTAAAATCATTGACGTATTTGTGATAAAAGTCCATGTAGACAACGTTGTCTTATTTCAAAAGCAGAACTGAATCAAATGAAATAACACAATAAACCCTGCATTTTAAGTACGGTGCTCTTCACAGCAATACCAGTGTACTTGTAAAACTTACTAAAATCAGATTTTCTTCTTTAACTTGATTCAGATAGTGTATCACTTAAAAGATATTCTCATAAATGAATGGCTGCTCTGAGCTTTGCCATTCAACTTAATTGCTTCCATTTCCAGGCAAAGTGGCTCTCCTGAATTCTGCATTGTTTTCTTTTGCCTAATGGAAGGCTAATAATGCTTCCTCATAGAGGCAATCCCGTACAGCAGAAGGTAGGAGGGCGTGTGGAAATGGATGTTTTAAAACTGCTCAGTTTACCTGCTGATGGGTGGTAGAAGTGACTGCAAATTTCACATCAAATAAGTAGGAAATACGTATGTATCACTGGCACTTCTGTCTGAGGCTGAATACTTCTAGGTGCCCAACACACAGTAATCCTTGAAGCAGCTGCCGCTGTGAATAAACACATGTGAGAATATTTATCTAGAATGCAAAGCTTAAAAAGTATTTTGGAACCACATCACTGACATACGGTACAACAGTGTAAATGAGACGAGCAGAATCATTGTTCTTATACAGACTTTACAGATAACAGTAGCAGAAGCAGTAAAACTCATGAAAGCTGCAGAGCCTTATGGAGTGATTTACAGAGAAACTGGATGTGACAACAGTCTAAAAAAAAATAACAGCCCACAAGTTAAAACACTGGAACAGCTTTGCCTAAAAGTGTAATGATGAAGACAGACAGACGAATGTAGGAGGAATAAAATAAATCAGCTGTTAACACCCTCTTTGAAAGCGCTTTTAAAAGAGAATAAAATTACTTTTTAGTGCTTTTTAGAAATACTTTAAACTTTTAATCCTTTTAAAGAAGAAATTAAAGTATTTCTTGATTCTGTACATATTAAAAATGAAGTGTGGCCAATTCTGTGAGCACTTTCACATCATAAAAAGTGTTATGTCAGAATGACAACTGTTAGTTGTGAGAACAGATATCCTTCAACCCTATTTTTAACATGTGCAATAATATGACTTAACTGCCATCAGCTATCATGACTTTGGCCTCCCATCCAAATCCATTTCATGCAAAATTCTGGGGAGGAGATGGGCTTCATGCTGGGAAGATAAAATTAAGAAATTTGGCTCAGAGAGTGTTCCAAGTTTGGTGGTTCTGTGCCAAAACAGTCTGCAACTTTCTGCCTAGACTTTACAAATCAACAGCAGCATCTATAATTGGACTTCCAAGCAAAAAAAGAGCACAGCATAAATAGTCCTGATATAAGATGGTCAATAATGTCAGTTCACCTAAGCAAATGATCCTCTAATCTCTTCCAAATTCTAATGGGATGTTTCTGACCTTCTCTTTTACGTATTTCTACAAAAACTTGTATTCTTTTTGGTTCTGATTATGAGTTACAAACCTGATTTCCTGGGTCTTAAGCAATTGCAGCAAGCTTGAAGTTTTTTTTAGGTCTGTCTTTACATGAAGATACTGTATGCAGTATTCAAAATTATAATCATGGAACTGAAATTAATGATAGAGACTCTAGTTCTGCAGAAATGTAGAACAAATGAAGTAACTGGAGTGGCTCAAAGCAGAATCAAGACTTCCCCAATGTTCAGAATGGATATATTGGTAAGGTCTTGTTTACTTCAGCTGTGATGAGAGTATGTTTTTAGTTTTAAAATAGAAACTACCGTTACATTATATTTTTTGAAACAAACCACTGAAAATTGAGTATTGGACAGTAATCTGCTTTTTCATTCTATCCCTTAATCTCACAGGTTGCTAATTACTTTGCAACAATTGCCAAATCATTAAGGAGTGGAATATTTTTACCTACCTATGCTGATAGAAAGGGAAATCTTTTTATTTTCAGACTTTAAGCATCTCAGCAGTTATAGAAGTGCTTTAAAAAATTCTGTTGCTACAGCTTACTGGGTTCTTAAAAAACTTGTGCAGCTTAAAATTACTTTTCTGTCTTCTTCATGTGTTGGGGTTTTTGGGGGTAATGTCTATTGTTTCAATTTGTTTTCCGTGCAGCATAAGACACCTTATGGAATCATTTTACAACTTTGGGTATTTTAGAGAGTATTCCTTCCTGCATCCAATTTTTTCTCAAAATAAAATAATTTAAAGAGGGAAGAAATACCAATATTAAGAATAAATGCCTTTTAAATGGCATTGTAGACTTAATTTTCAAAGGATGTGGCTAAACAAATTAATATTTAGGCATAAACGACAAAAATTTGATTTTTATCATCAGAAACCGTGAAAGTAGAACATCATAGACCAGCCTGAACAATGAGGGAGGTTTGGAAAAGGAAAGATTAATTTGTTTGTCTCTGCACTGTGGAGGTGGCAGCGGGTATTACATAGGATGACCCACACGTGCGCAATTCTGCGAGTATGGAAACTTCAGGGGAACCCCAACTTGGTTTCCTGGCCACAGGTTATACATGTATGAGCAGAACTGCTATACAGCTGTCCCACAGCCAGTTCTTCCTGATCATTCCCCTCTCTGAATCTACCCTACTCAGAGACAGCATGGAAAGCTTGGCAGTACACTGCTCTTAATCTCCAATATTTGTATATTCTATTTAAATAACCATATTTATAAATTAGGTTCTTAATTTTGTACTTTTTGTGTTTTGTTTTCTTTTTTCTGCAAGTCACCATTTTAATGTGGATTTTCAATTCTATGAGTATATTTTGGTAATTTCAGCAAAATTTACTGCTTACTAATTAAAATTATGTATATTTGATCATTGCATGGTGGATGAGGTAAAATAAAATGCCCTTGTGGTTGTGGTATATATTCTAAATATTTATGTAGGTGTTTTATTTGATAACTACCATTCTTTTTTAGCTATTTAATGGGGTTTTATTGTTTATTTTGCAATCAAATATGGAGACCCAGGTGTACCAGGGGGCACTGAGGTATGTTGCATATGGTGTCACAGAACTGTATTAGTGTTCCTTAATCATTAAATGTCATAAATTGTGGTCATATGTCTTTTAAAATAACACATGTGATTATAGGTCAAAAATGCATTAAGAAACTTAAGCATAAATTAAGTGCATGAAAACATTGCTTAGAAGATCTTGCAGACTCCATTCCATTGTGAACATTCATCATTAGTGGTGGGAAAGGATAATTCTTACAGTGCTTTCTGTCTATGGATTTAAAAAAAGGGCTTTACAAAGGATTGTTGTACCTATTTGCAGATGAGAAGATTGAGACAGAGAGAAAAGAAGCAATTTATCAAGGTCACCTGGAAAGCTAATGATATGCTGGAAGGAAAAGCAATGAATTCAGAGGTCTGGGCCAGTTCTCTATTCAGGTATTGTACTGCTTCCTTTGATTCAACTGTTCCTAGTTTCCTGAAGGAAACAAACATCTCCACTGTAGTTTCCAACCAGAATGTGGTAAATATTCTGACAAAACTTCTGCTATGGATTTCTAGTTTTATTGTTTGCTTCTAGCAACATTATACTGTTAACCACATGGAGCCTAATTTTTTTTAGTAGTTGATATCACTGTAATTCCAGTGTTGTTTTTTGAAATTAATTGACTTATTGTATGTTTTTACTAATACAAATAAAGGTAGTTTAGGCCAAATTTTCTACATTAGAATTCCTAATATTCTGTCTTTAAAGAAAGAGATGCCTCCTGCTGCAATGTATCTCAATCTGTTTATATAAATAGAAATTGTATCAAAAGCAAAATTAGAGTAAGGGCCTTAACTTTACATTAAGTAAACTTCTTATTCAGATTTAAGTTGTTAAAAAAGGGAAAAATTGAATTATTTTTCTTATAATTTTTAACTATACATTTCTATGAATGGTATCCTGCTCCTTGGTGAATTCCTAGAACTGCCATTATAAATCTTAACCTCACAAGGTCTGTTTCCTCAAGACAATGCTGTTCTTAAGATGACATTAAAAAAACCTGCATTTATATTTTAAACTTTCCGATGGAAACATTGCTTGTTAGAGTTGGTTGAAAATCTTTTAACTAATCATTTTCACCTATCTAGTGGAGCTGGTAACTTCTTTTCTTTTAGCTCATCTCTCAGTCTCCAGGTCTACTGAGACTGTTTAGCTATGTCACTCTGTGACTTGTGAGTAGTATGGATTAATGGGCTTGCAGGTGACTTTACTAGTAATACGGTAAGGTTGTCCCTCTGCACTGACCACTCGGCTGTTGTAAGCAGTGTTAGTAAGCCACAAAGATCTGTAGAGTTTCAAGCAGGATTTAGTATGACTAATCATGATCCCACTGGATTTGACTGACATTTTGGTAATGGCTTCAGTGCAGCAGAAATAAGCCTTTAAGAATCAAACATTATCTGTATTAAAAGGATACCCTTTGTATTACTGCAGCCAGCCTAACAATGAAGAATGGCTGTTTTGTGCACTGAAGGAAGAGATCATGTGAAAAGCAAAGTAACAACCCAGTGTTTCAGCATATACACAAGGATTTGCTAAACTGAATAAACACGAACAGATCTAATTCTGATGCTTTCTAACTCGTGCATACTTGACTTTACAAGTAAGTAATATTTTTCAAGACAGACTATGTGTACATTACCTGAAATTGAATAGGTGCCTTTCTTTGTCTGCTTAGAAGTTGGGGTTTTTTTTGTGAGACAATGCAATAATATACACAGAAATGTCTGGACTGGTTAAAATGTATACTTTTTCCTGAAATTTGCAAATTATGTATTGTGTATGCTTTGAAAATATTAATGCTAAATTTTTCTATGAAAACATAATAATGTGATGTTTTTTGACATCAAGATATGACCTTTATTTTCTTTGAAAAACAGGCTTCCAACTTCAGGACAGTGTGTTGTAGTGTGTGCTGCTTATTAATGGAGATCTTAGTCTTTTTTTCTCTTCTGATATCCAAATATTTGTACATAAATTTCAATCCATAAAATTAATGCAAGAACAACTTTGGTTCCAAGATCACAGTTAGTTACATGTGTTCAGACTCTTAAATTTTTCATCATAAGTTTATTGTAGCTTGTTCCTTATAATTCCTGGCTAAAATCAGTCATACCACATCATTTCGTATGGCCTTTTCAGAGGTGCTGTTTGTTCTGTCTCAAAGTTTTCTTTTTCATATTATTCAGTACTGTATATTGTCCTGAGATCTATTTTCTACAGCAAATTGCCTTTTTAGCATTCTGGTACAGTAAATGGCAATAAAATGAGCTGAGTTTTCTAAGTTGTGTAAGAAAATTGTGTCATTGATGTTTTTTATTGAAAAAAACCATTTAATTACTTTTTGAAGCTTTTTTAGTCATCTTGGCAATGTGCAGTGTATAGAAGCTAAGAATATGTGACTCAGGAGAAAATGCATTGATACTCATTTTGGAAAAAAAAATCCAGTTGTATTCATATGGAGCCTGAGCTGAGACCCAGGGGAGCAAACAGAACAGTCTTCACTACATACTGGAGAAAATCTGTAGTTGATGTAAATTTTCATAACTCAGTTGACTTCAGTGAAGCTACGCTAATTTATAGGAGCTGAATATTTTTTTGCACAGTTGGTGGTATTTTCTTTGTTTACTTAAGAAACAGCTGCGCTTAATATTGGACAGAACAGCAAAATAATGTTCCCTGACCTGTATCCCTGTCCTCAGTAAAATTCTTCTGGATTTACATTAATCAAATTAGGATCAGAGTCTGGTTCAATATATGCAAAATACTGAGAGGCATATCTATCTTTTTTTTTTTTTTTCCTTAGTGCTCTGAGCCACTTCGTTGGCTCAAAGCTAGTTGAAAGCTGAGCTAACCAGATGGTTGGGGATTTCCCTGTGGAAGGCTATCCTGGGA
>VYZV01004654.1:6676-24057 GCA_013401275.1 Pandion haliaetus | reverse complement strand
AGGGGATTACTTGAGTGGAGAGGTACTGAAAAGCATTTGGCTAGAGTATTTGTTGGGCACAGGTGACTGCAAACTGCTAGAATGACCTGGGGGGCTGGCATAATGTAGAGCATCCCTAAAGCTGTCCTTTATTGCACTGGGTCCGAGATGGCTGTGGGATTAGTGGATAGAGGAGGGAATGTGCCCCCTCTTCTCCCAACTATATAGCGTGCATCTTGGCTTCAATGAAAAATTCAGTCTCTGAATTACAATTTTTACTTGAGAAGCCAGAGTTTTATATTTTCATTTTGAGGAGTACTGTTTTGTATGCAAACCTTCTCAAGCATCAAGATGAGATTATTCTCTAAGGTGTGTTACTGCTGCTTCAAGTACACGGTTTTGCAATTGATTAAACTCTGCTGTCTTGCATGAAAATGTTAGTTCATCTAAAAACCCATAACATACATTTATAAAATGGCATGTATAACCATGTTGCAGTATATTTCCATTAATTAGGTTTCAATTACTCTGCAATTTGTGAATTTAACAAGTGTTAACAGAACAAAGAATGTCCTTTTAGTGCTATTGAAAAAAAAAAACTAGGATGTTTCAAATTATGAATATTGCTGTTTTATTACAATATCCCTACAACTATTTCCAATACCAATAAAGAATTTTTTAGTTCTTCACATTATTTTCTAATGGTTAAACTGGCTTACCCATTAAATCTCTAAGTCACAGTATGAAGTTAATCTATAATGACCCACAAGTCTTGACTGTGTCTGCCCAAGACACCTTGTTCTTCAGGGAACATCGTGACAGCTGAAATTTTTTAATAGTTTGAGCAAGTAGTTACCACATGCAAATGGATGGTAGCTAACTTTTCAGTCAGAAGCTCATCACAGCTGAATTGATGGTAAATGTCATATTGTGGGATGATATAGAAAAATACATTGAACACAAATTTGACATATTTACAAAAATTTCTTCTCACACCATGTGCATTGTTAAAAATTGTGCCTAAATTTAGATGCAATCAGCCTGTACTTCTGTTGTTTATATGAGTGTAAATTGGCACAGATGTGATGGCCCTACCCTATCTACAATTAACAGAAGAAGAAAGAAATGGATGTTTTGCAATTTGAGTAAATGTAATTTATAAAAGTTGCTTAAAAATGTAATCCCTTCAGCTGCTGCAAATAGTTAGAGGAAATCTTGGCCAAGTTTCTTACTTGGTGGTGGAAGATCACCCTTAGAATAAGGATTAATGTACATTTCAATATTTATTCGTAAGGGCTTTTAATTTTTAGTTTCAGCAATATCCATAGTTGCTCTGAGTCAAAACATCTGTCTTAATATTAAATGAGAGTGCTTCTGGTTGTTAAGAAAACAGCGTTATGAAATGTGAGGATAGAATAATCATCTCTAATACAGCATTAAGAAATTCCCTGCATGGAGAAAGACAGATTTACACTTGCCTTTTCTTATGTGGGTGTAAGAGATAATGGGAGTATAAATCTCCGTAGGATAATAAAATGTATAATTTAGAATCTCTTAATGAGATTAATGCCATACGTTTTTTTCTTTTTTTTTTTTTTTTTAGTTCTTGAGATTAATATTTTGATGGGTTACATTTTCCTTATCAAAATAATCAATGGAACATAATCTAATTACAGGATTTGGGAATTTTAAAAGAATTCTTAGGCTTATTTTTTTTTAGGAATAAAATTGTTCCATAGTAATTTTAGTGTAGGCTCTTAAAACTCAATTTTTATTCAATTGCCAGGGACTCCTTATTAGGTGTATTTTATTATACTGTTTTTAGTTTAAGAATCGATGGTTTCTAGAAATATGGTACATTGTGATAATGAATTGGAAATAAAAGAAGAAAAAGTAGTATGTAAAGAAGGAATATTTTCTAGTATCAGTGTTAGCACTGGTTACCAACATGCGATAAAAATACAGTAATTTTGTGAGATACTTTGTATTATTAAGCCTATTACCAGATGTTCATACTTCTAAAAATAAAAGCTATTGTGTTAATGAGCTCTGTTCAGAGAGAGTGAACATCAGAAGCCTCTTAAAGCAATTTGTTACTGCTTTGTAAGAAATGTTGGAAGGCAGCATAATTAGGGGTTTGGTTACTAAACTAAAACAGAGGTCACTAGTCCTGGCTCTCCTGAGTTGTTTGGCATTTCAACTAATTTTCTGTGTTTTAGTTTACTAAGTGAAAGTAAGGGTAGCAGTACAAAGCTGCTTGAAGATCCCAACTGATCCTGGCAAAAATGTGTTACAGGATGCTGTTCTATAATTTTGTTACTAGGAGTTAGTGTTCAACATACTTGTTCTAATAAAACCTCATCCTATTCTTATTTATCTACTTTGAAATATTGCTTCTCATTGCATGAGAATACCCTCAGACAAATGGTTCTCGTGATCATTTAGTCTCTTTAAACTTTGGATTGCTTATTGTGTTTTTTTAATGCTTTGCAATTGGATTGGATTAATTTTCTTTTTTACAGATTGAAAGTGGTCTCTTTGAGGTTAAACTTTCACATTCAATCTATAATTATACCTATTCTGGAATTTAGTTTTTATTTCCAAGTTGAAGATAATTTCCTTTGTCAGGAAACCATTTAAGAATTTCCTATATGCTTTTTACGTGCCTTTTATATGTTCATTTAAACTACTCAAATGAAAGAAATGCTTCAGTATTCTCTGGAATTTGATGGGATTTAGACATTTGTTTTTGATAGCAGTATGAAGTGTGCTGTGGTACTCTTTTCTTAAAATCTTTTGCTGTAGACTCAGAATCTAAGCTATTTATTTTTAGAACTTAGTAGAAGTGTTTCTTAAATATCCTTCAGCAGAAGTGGGTGTGTGAAACATGCTGCAAAACTTCAGTGATTCCAGCTGTTGGGAAGTACATTTTGCTCTGTCCGAGAAAGCATTACTCAATTATTACTCATGTTTCCAAGCTCTACAGAGTATACTGAGCCTTACTGACAGTATCCTCTCCCATCCACTCTACCTTGCACCGTCTTTGTTCATCATGTGACAGCAATAATGCTACTTTAGAAACCAGTTCTTAACAAAATTAACCACTGTAATCCTGTTACAGAGAAAAGAAAGGAACTTAAGAGTCTGTTTTTCCACTTAACAAAGACACTCTTTCATAACCTTCAGCAGTTCTCCTAAGTGAACACTTTTGTGTACTATGCAGAAGATAGTGATCGTTTGCCTTTGATCCTATTGTGGTTTAACCCCAGCCAGCCACTAAGCACCGTGCAGCTGCTCACTCACTTTCCCCCCACCTAGTGGGATAGGGGAGAGAATTGGAGAGTGGTGGGTGGGTCAGGGAAGTAAAACTCATGGGTTGAGATAAGAATCGTCTAATATAGGACAGAAAGGAAGAAAATAATAATGATAACAACAACAATAATAAAATGACAATAATAATAATAATAAAAGGATTGGAATATACAAAACAAGTGATGCACAATGTAATTGCTCACCACTCACTGATGGATGCCCAGTTAGTTCCCGAGCAGCGATCTGCCCTCCCGCCAGCCAACTCCCCCCAGTTTATATACTGGACATGATGTCCCATGGTATGGAATACCCCATTGGCCACTTTGGGTCAGCTGTCCTGGCTGTGTTCCCTCCCAGCTTCTTGTGCCCCTCCAGCCTTCTTGCTGACTGGGCATCAGAAGCTGAAAAATCCTTGACTTAGTATAAACATGACTTAGCAACAACTGAAAACATCAGTGTGTTATCAACATTATTCTCATACTAAATCCAAACATAACACTATACCAGCTACTAGAAGGAAAATTAGCTCTATCCCAGCCAAACCCAGGACAGATCCTGAGAAACATACAGAATCAGAAAAAAGGGTGAGGTGGAATTGGGTAGAAGTAGATGTGCTTGGGAAAATGCTTTGAAAATACCTGGCACATTATGTATGCTGCATTATTGCAAAAACAAATGTTTACCCCTCATAAGTGAGCTTATGTTATATATAATTTCTGGCAGAGCTCATTTAACGGAATTAGAAAAAGTGGAGATGCCATTGGAGGCAAACAAATCTAGCCTTTTGCAAAAATGGAAGATGAGAAAACTCTTATCTGCTTTTTAAACATTACTGCTGTACACTGTATCCTGTGTCAAGGAAAAAGAACAGACTTGCTTTGTATCATTGTTCCGAGCATCTACCATAATATGAAATATTACCAGAAAGATGCTTCCAAACCGTAATCTTCAGGGTTTGAAAGTGTGTTTTTCTCTAATTCTTCAGTCCATCTCTGTTTTACAATTGCAAATTGCAGAGCTTTGTCTTTTAATCTGTGTTTCTTTCTATTTATGCCATAAATGTGTCAGAAAATAGATGTACATCCTTTCTTCAAGCTGATACAAATTCTGCTACATTTTCTTCTTTGGTAATCTTAAAATTGAGTAATAGTAATAGTTGTACTGAGCTTTTATGTCACACTTCACTGGGTAAAAAACAACAGTGTAAGAAATTAATTAGGGAAGGTTTAATGAATAGCATTGTTTTTCCTTACTTCTGACTCTCATTGTGATAATTAAA
The DNA here is from genome assembly GCA_013401275.1 of Pandion haliaetus. Taxonomy (NCBI): domain Eukaryota; kingdom Metazoa; phylum Chordata; class Aves; order Accipitriformes; family Pandionidae; genus Pandion; species Pandion haliaetus. The sequence continues at coordinate 19,487 of VYZV01004654.1, read as the reverse complement.
AAGGTTTTTATTTTTGTACTGTGAGAAGCCACACTGCATCAAGGCCAACAGGGTGTTTACAAAGAAGTGATATATGAGCTCTGTGTAGTCATAAAATACAGTGAAGTAAGCTGACATTGTCTTGGCTCCTATAAGTTTCTGTTAGTACAGATTTGTAATTTTACTTGGGAAATCGTGAAAGTTTATTTATATAAATGCTAGTGATGTTGTTAATAATTGTGTCCAGGATGAGCATAGTATATGATTGATCAAACCCATTGCAGCTTTGTTTTAAATCAGATGTGAGAAATTTGACAAGCCCATAGCTGTCTACTATTGATTTTTTTCTTGATATGCTCCAGCTATCAAAGTTAGAATTGCAAAAACATTAAAGAATGAACTCCAATTTACAAATCTGTCAATAATGGCAGCAGCAGCAGCATTATGATTGAGGTAATATATTACAAGATTATATGGGGGAAATTCAGCACAAATGTTTTCTGTAGCACTTGTTACTTACAGATTTTACAAGTAGTAACATTTAGAATAATGACCATCTAATATGCTTCTCTACAAAACCACAGATCATAAATTTCAGCTATTGGTTCAATTTGCGAATTGGTAGCTCATGTTTAGATACTTACTGTTGACAATTCTTTAGGTCCTTTTAAGAGTTAGGGATTACAGTGTTTAATTTTGACATTGCAAGCCTTGTGTTTGGCTGTTTAGAAGAACCCTTTGAGTCTGGTTTACCAAGAAAACTGTATTGTTCTGTTATTGTTCACTCTTTTCCATTCTATTCATCCTTACTCCTTCTGCAAACATTATCAGCTTGAATTCTCTATTTGTAGTAAAAGTACATTTTGTCATGGACTGAGATTCAGTCTTCTAAGCTTTTCACCCTAAATAATAATTACGTATTAAGAAATGTAGTATCAAGAAAGTATTTTCCAGTTTGATACTGCCATATAACTTCTGAGTATTCCTGTTTCTCAGAATCAGAAGCTTGTGTGGTATTGTGTTCAAAGCTTAAAACATGTTCAGAAATATGTTGTTAGCAGCTTCTGCCATTTGTTAGTGGGAGTATTTGATCTGACAAGACTTATCTTCCTCCAAAACCTGTTGAGTACTATAAAATATAATTAATCCTTCAAGAGTAAGTAATAATCTTGAATCAGATATAGCATGATTTTCCTTGAAATCAATATTGAGGTGGATGACTCATAGCAGTATAAGTCACAGTATTTACTCTTTTGAAATACTGACAAAACAATGAAATTCTTTTAGTCCTATGGATTTTTCCAAGTTTGATTTATTCTAAGGGAAGTATATCTGTTTTCTGAAATTGAATAAACAGGGAAAAATTATATCTTGAGACATGTCTAAGATGCTATCTGTCTCCTGATGGCATTCTGTAATACTAGAGAGAATTGAATTGGATTTGGCATTAGTAAGTTTGACTAGGAAAGAATTATTGGTGGGGCTTCACTGATAGTGCTCTAGTACTTGGAACTTGTTGCTTCTTTGGAGGTGCCATAACAATCTTGCGACTTTTTTGGAATGCAGCAAAGCATACCTATTCAACTAGTCTCTCAGAGCAATGTGAGCTGTTTCTTTCCCTTTTGAATAGATTTGAATATTAATGCATTAATAGATTTTTAATATTAATGTTGGAGGTTTATGTTGCTATAATATTAATTGTCAGGGTGCCTTTTTATAGGCAATGAAAACAAAATCTGGAGAAGGGGGGAAAGAAACCTGGCATTGTGTACTTGTGCTTCTGGGTTGGTGACAGTGGTTGAAGACAAAGTTTGAAACATGCAGAGATACATACCTCCCTAGATAAGTCAGTCATTGCTGGCTTCCCTAGAATATGCAGCTTCCCTGGATTTCCCATGTCCTTTTTTTAACATGTGGTTTTTTAAAAAAAAAAAAAAGGTTCCTGAAGTACTGTATTCTTTCCTATAGATGAGTAAAAAATTCTTGAGCTGGAAAATCAACTACCTTTCTTCACTGGTGAGAAATATTCTACATAGAGCTGCTAAAACCTTGGCATCTATTATCATGCCAGACTTAAGCATAGCTGTAGTGGATTGATCCGTGAACTCTGCTCAGCCCTCCTGAGAGGGTACAGATGGAAGCTTTAAATTACAGTCACAGCCCATGATCCCGAAGCTATTCTAGCGTTAAACCTTTTGTACCCTGACAAGAAGACTGTTGTAACTTGTACTAGTGTCAAAAGTCCCGTATACGGATTGCAGGTTTTAGGAATACTTTCCCCAGCTCTCTAGTCCATGTTCACTTCCTGCACAACGAAATGCAGGAGACATCTGATATTGAAGAAATTTTCCTCTGCAAAGTCCTCCTTGGGACAGCTTTTGGTTTTGTACCATAGAAGGTTTTACTATGTTTGGAGGCACGGTGTTTTTCACAAAGGTATGATAAAATTGGATTGTTGGAAACCTGTAATCAACATCCATCCTAGCATTATCCCACATTAGTGAATACATATCCATGTTATACCCACACTGCATTGCTTTTGACTTACTGTAACGCAATAGTAATTTGAGTTGTAGAGAACTACCTCGTGCATGACCTCAGTTTCAGCCTGGGGAGAGCTTAGAAACATTTAATCTGATTTGTCAGGTCAATGGAAAGAAGTTTGCATAATGTAGTATAAAGAACATGCAGTAGTATTACTTAAATCAGATAGAGGATTTACAATTGATTCTTATTTGTTGTATACTATTTCAGCTTTATTAAGCTCTAATCTCTTTTTAACATTTAAAGAAGGTGCTGTCCATGTTCTGTCTTGCCGTTGTCCTATTTTTATATAGTTATTTCCAATTTTTTGCCTTCTTACTTTAACTTGCCTTTAGTCTTCTAACTGGGGTACTTCCCTCCATTGTCTGTATTTTAGAAAACTTTGGCTCATAACTTATTCCCCAAGTTAGAAGTTAACTCCTAACAGCCCCACAGTTAGCGAACCAGATGCTCTCTCCTTACCTCCACCCTTGGGACCCAGCTACATATTGACGTGTATTAATCATTCAGCAGCTGTCAAAATGCTTACATCCATCCTAATGTGAATATACACCTTGCTTTTATACTTGAAGATGTCCAGAATATTCAGTGCTTTGTCTTTATACTTGCTGGCCTAGAGACTAGGGAACCCAATTCAAAGAAGCCTGTCTTCACACATACATAGATGCATATGTCCATGTCCCTGTGCTTTCCCTTAATAACTCACCTAAGAACTGCATCAAGATCATGAGCATAACGCCGTTTGTTAGTTTCTGGTCTGGTAAAAGGTGCTGTGGTATTTAAAATGACTTGAACTCAACGTGCAGTTTGAAAGATAACTGTTCCAGCCAACGATTAGTGTGGATCTGACAGAGGGAAGAGCAATACTTCATTGACACAGCCAGTTCTTACAGCCCTGTGATTTTTCTTCTGTGGTCTTCTACACATTTATGAACTTTTCAAGGATGATCCTACTTAGTTTGTGAGATTGTAAGGCATACTCTGTGTGATTTTTACTGAGTTGATCCTTCTGGTTTTAAGGCCAGTATTTATAAGCAATTTGGAAGGAAGCCACATCTATTGCAATTCTCATTTTACAATGGTTTGGTTTTTTGTTATTATGTACTAATAAAGCAAATGCTAAAAAAATCTGTAAAGTATATCCAAGGGTTTACCAGGGTTTTAGGAGCACAGCTTAGTGTTACATTTAATGTGATGTAACTGCAAGCTGCTCCCAAACCATTCTCCCCCATTTTCCATCTTTATCTGTGCATTGCTCTTGCATCCCTTACAGCAGGTGACTGTACAGCATCTGGGGGTGATTGTGCATGGTGCAAGGGCAGCACAGGACCACCTTTTTAGTGACAGCTCACTATTAGCTTGGATTAAGTACATAAAGCCCTGATCTTAATGTTGTGTACTGCCTTACGTTGGTATGGTGTGAACGGCGAACAGAACAACGATAGGCCTCTCTTTCCAATTAACTGGACTGAACTGTTTTTATCTGAAGTGCATCACATCTGTTCAGAGTAGCTTTTCTGTTGTAGTGAATGAAAATCTGTGTTTGTATATACACAGACATAGTGTGTGAGGAAGGAATGCCATGTGTATGGAGGGTAGTACAATCGGTACACCAAGTGAGACCATTCCACGTACCAGCTGGCCTGGTCAGCCCCGAGGCGTGGTGCTACACACAGATTTGCTATGCCAGAAGCAGGCTGAAGATGCAAACTTCTCTCTCTCAGTTGCAGTTCTTTGCTAGCTCACTGTTTTCTGCAGAGCAAACCAATCTGCACTGGGTTATTCAGTGCTACAGGTTACTCCTTCATTGTAGCTTGTCTGCTGGTAATGGTGTGCTGCTGATGGCATCGTGGTCCATCAACTCTCTTCTCCTGGGCTATTTCCTCCTTGCCTGCATCAGTGAGGGAGTAATGACTGGAAAGAGATCCCTTTTCCTGCAACTTGAGCCCTTTTAGATGGACAATGTGAGCTACAGACACCTTCTGATAGCAATATTATGTTTGGAGGCAGTCTTTTTCACGCACTGTTCATGTGATGGAGGGGTAATTGTTTCTGAGCACTCATGAAGCCAAACACAGAGTGTTCTCTCTTTATAACACCTTTTTTTTTTTTTTTTCCTAAGGAAGTATTTCAGTTACATTTTTAAGTTAGTCCCTGATGCCCAGCATAGATTTTGCTTTCCAGCTAAGTATAATTTGGTATTTTGCCAGGAGCATAGATATCTGTAAAGTACAGGCTCTGACTTTAAGATGCTTTGGGATTGTGTTTATCAGATTCGGGGAAACCATACCTTATTAAGTGGGTTTTTTTCCCCTGCCTGAAGGTTGAAATTTTTCTGAAGTACATCAAAACTTGAACATGACAGGGTAATTACTCTTTTTTTAATTTATTCAGCAGTAATCAGTAAACATACTTTCTCATACACACTCAGCATGTTTTGTATATGCATTTTGGTTTTGTGGAGGCAGATTGCTCTCAAGTTAGAAGCTTCAACACCATTAGTAGGATCTCTTCATTAGTATCTATTGACAGGAACCATATTGACTATATAGGGTTAGCCGAAGCTGGGACTCTAGCAATGTTGTTAGCTGTGAGATACGTGCTTGTTCTTCCAGCTGATACTGGCACATAGTTTGGCTGTGCACAAGAAAAAGCCAGTGGTAAAATAGCTTTAGATTTCTATTCAATGATTTATATGAATAAAGCATTAGTTTGCTTTTTCACTTTCATCTGTGAATCCTGCATCATTTCTGTGCAGCAGAGCAATTGCTGTACAGGAAAGAGGGGGCTGCCTGCTCTCCAGGATGGTCACAGCCTGGAAGCTTTTCCTGGGATGGTGGGAGATGTGCTTTGCAGTCTTTCAGGCTGAGGAAATTGAATCTAGGTCTCTGTGGTGGGTTGACCCTGGCTGGGCACCAGGTACCCACCAAAGCCATTCTATCACTCCCCCCTCAGCTGGACAGGGGAGAGAAAATATAACAAGGGGCTCCTGGGTTGAGATAAGAACAGGGAGAGATCACTTAACCAATTACCATCATGGGCAAAACAGACTCAACTTGGGGAAAATGAACTTAATTTATTGCCAATCAACCAGAGTAGGGGAATGAGAAATAAAACCAGATCTCAGAACACCTTCCCTCCACCCCTCCCTTCCTGGGCACAGCGTCACTCCCGGATTCTCTACCTACCCACCCAGCGGCGCAGGGGGACGGGGAATGGGGGTCATGGTCAGTTCATCACACGTTGTTTCTGCCGCTTCACCCTCCTCAGGGGCAGGACTCATCACCCTCTTCCCCTGCTCCAGCGTGGGGTCCCTCCCACGGGAGACAGTCCTTCACAGATTTCTCCAGCATGGGTCCCTTCCACGGCGTGCACTCCTTCAGGAACAAACTGCTCCAGCGTGGGTCCCCTACGGGGTCACAAGTCCTGCCAGAAAACCTGCTCCGTGGGCTCCTCTCTCCATAGATCCGCAGGTCCTGCCANATATCTGCTCCACTATGGAACTGCATGGGCTGCAGGGGGACAGCCTGCCTCACCATGGTCTTCCCCACGGGCGGCAGGGGACTCTCTGGTCTGGTGCCTGGAGCACCTCCTTCTCCTTCTTCACTGACCTTGGTGTCTGCAGGGTTGTTTCTCTTACATGTTCTCACTTCTCTTTCCAGCTGCCATTACTGTGCCCCACAGCTTTTTCTCCTTCTTAAATATATTATTACAGAGGCGCTACTACTATCACTGATGGGTTAGGCTTTGGCCAGCAGCAGGTCCACCTTAGAGCTGGCTGGTATTGGCTCTGTCAGACAAAGGGACAGCTTCTAGCAGCTTCTCATCAGAAGCCACCCCTGTAACTTCCCCCCCCGCCCGCCTCTCCCTGCTACCAAAATCTTGCCACAGAAACCCAATACGGTCTGCCACTACTTGGCTATTATTAAACTAAACATACCAACATAAGCACCTGTATCTCAGAAGAAAAACTTACCAACTCTGTATTATGCTGGCCACAGGATGTCTTGAACATACCTTGAGATTAGACCCCTCAGCAAACTAGATTTTAGAACTGCTCAGAGTGTGTAGTTCAAGCTATGTACAGAGGAGAAGCTCTAAGTGTTCAGCAAGCTTTAAGGTCAAAAGTAAAGTGCCTGGGAAGCAGAGGCTCATCAGTGGTTGGCAGGCAACTGTGGCAAGGCTGTTCTGGTTGTACTTTGAGATCTATGTGCAGAAATTGTTCCATATAGTATAACTTTGTTTATAGAAGTTGGGGTGTTCCAGTACTGTCTTAAGGGTCATAGGAGAATGTGCGTTTTTACAGTGTGAAATAAGGTGAAGACTAACTAGTTTTGATGACAAGTGCCTTTCAGCAGCCATTATCTCCACTGAGAGATAGTTGAATGGTTCTCAACAATTTGTTGAAACCTTATTTTCTGTGCATCCGAGTACATTGATAGTTGCAGTGCATGTATTTTATTGTTGTGTCTGAGAAAAGTGTAACATAATACCGATTATGCAGGCAGATTTTAAAACAACTGTGTGGTTCTCTGTAAATGTGGTGACTTTTTATACTCTTGACTTAGACAGAATGGTGCTCTGAATGGTCACTTGCCATGTGTCCACAGTCAAAAGCCCCAGACAGTTTTTTGTGGGAAAAATCCATGCTCTGTATGTTGGACCAGCAGTTAAATGGGTAGAACTAAAAGGCTTTATGGTGGCTTCTCTGTTGTAGAATGCAATACATTATTCATGACACCAACCTGCCTTGGCAAGCTTAAATGTATTTCTAGCATTTAACCTCAGATATATATCTAAATTTAAATCCAGAAATTATAGTGTGACATAGCATGTACCACTCTGATCCAAGCATATCTTAATAAGCCTCTCACATGTCTGTCAGTCACTAGAGAGGAAGAATGTGAATGGCTTGCCTGAATATTACTAGATTTGAAGTTTATTGGAGAGAAAAAAGGTCATATTTGGCTGTTGCCTTGCTAGTTCATCTTCATTCCAAATGGTAAACATGTTGGTAGATGTGAATGCAAAGCCTCCAGAGTATAAATAATAAATGCTTCCTCCAGCTGTACAGAGTGCTTTACGTTTTTGAAATTATGCCAGGTTTTTTTTTTTTTTTTTTTGCTTTTAAATGGATTACATTGTTACATAGTACTACACTTTGTGCTAGACTCTCTGAAGGTCTTTATCTGTGTTCATAACTGTTGATTTTATATAATTACTAGCATAAAACATCATATGCTACAAATTAAACCAACCAAATGAAATGAATATTCAGGGAATTCTTAGCAATTTGTAGTATTTTGTGTGAGCTCAGTGCAGATGTTTAGGAGTTTCTTAGTTCTTGACAAGTAATAGATGATTTTGTTCAAAATGTCTAAATTATGGATATATTTATGTGTTTTCTTACTAGGATAATGTTTGTGAATTTATCTTACCTGAGTTATAATTATTGCATTAAATCCACACTAATGACAACAGTAAGTGAAATCAAAATGCATCCCTTCCCTCCACCCTCCACCCCCCAACATTTCTAACCATACAAATAATTGAAGACGTGTTGTGGCACTGACTTCCATTCCTTCAGGAGTCCTTTATCCCCTCTGGTTTGGTTTCCTTAATGTATAAGGTTCATGTTAGTATATCTTAGGCACAAGACAAAAGTATAAATTAGCTATCCTTCATAAATTCCTTTGAAAATCACACTATGAATCTTTAAAAGGTTCCAGCTATCGCTTAAGAGACAAACACTGACTTTTCTAACACTGAAAAAGGTAATGCCTACCAGAAACTGACAAAGTGAAATCTTAGGAGCACAGATTGAATTAACCTTGGATTTTCTTGGCAACTGTTGTAGTATACTTTCTTTGCATAGATGTGAGAGTTGGTCAACAGCAGAAGTAACTCATCTTCGTATTTCATAGTAGTGGTATCAGTACATAACATTGAATATACATACAGGGCATTCAGATAAGATGGTATGGTGGGTCTGCAGCATATAAAAATAAAAACATGGTCATTACACATTTTAAAAACAGAATTATTTTCCCAAAGTAGTCAACTTGTATGACTAGCCTTTTCAGAAAGAAGTTCCAGTTGAGGGCCAGAAACTAGTATTTATTGTCTGTCAGCATCCTGTTGAGATATAGTTCAAAACAAAGCATATAAAACCACTGATAAGTTTCTGTGCTGAACTGCTGTTTATTCTTTGGATGAAGTGAAAAGAAGTAAGAGAAAAATGCTGTGTGTTAGAGAATATTTTGTGGGAGTTACAAAGTTATCAAGTCATACCAATCTTCAGCTTTTGCATGGTTTTCCCTTTTTAATGTGAATAAATCTATTGCTAAACCACTGTTTGCAGTTTCTTTCCTGAATTGTCTCTGCTTTAATACATGGATGAAATTCCAGTCGGTTGCCTTCATTTCCTGAATGCATGGTCAAATAGTGTGACTCCGTAAATAGTATCTGCAGATAGAAATTTGATAATGGCACATTAAAGATTATTGTCCCATGGAAGTAAATGGATATTTGAGCCATCTGTATCACTCTTAAGTGTGATTAAGGCAAAAGTGCAAGCAGTTTTTCAAAGAAGGCAAAGCTTAAGTGATGAATGAAGAATCTTAGCTGTCAGAAGGCATTTGATAATACAGCTGTATGGTGAATTCAGAGCAGAGATTTGATCTCTGGTTTGATTAAACTTCCTTTAAAAGAAAAGGCTGCCTTCTCTCTTTTTTAGGTATAGGAAAATCTCATGAGAAATTGGTCATACTTACGACTGCAGAATGAGGTGCTTAGCTGCTGTTTTGCTGTATTTGCTGCTCTCTGGACATGTATTGCCTCAGGCTATTCATTCTTAGCTCACCAAGGCATTGCAGCTCTCACAATTTCTTATGCTTCTTTTGAGGGCAAATGTATTTGATCTCTACTTTGTGCAGTGCAGTGTTTTGGCCCTGTTTCATCACCATGAGTTAAATCCTCTTCAGACCCCTTCAAAGCCTCAAAGAGTCTTGACACAGCAGAACTTTTGCAGCTGAACTGTACTGTGCACCAGGAGTGCATCCCTTGCTCTCTACAGCAGCTTTCTGTTTTCCAGCATGGAGAGGTCTGGAGAAGTAGACAGCTCCTGAGCCATATCTGAAGAGAGCTCAAGAGTAACTGGAACCAAGCGGCAATTGTGGAATAAAAACATGCAGTCAATAGACATAGACAATAAAAGAATAGTCACTGAATCTGTGAACTCATTTGGGATTTGGCTCAACAATAGCAGTAAATGGAAGCACATAATAATCAGCTTCAGCACTGTTGGTGCAGAGGGTAATGAATGAACATTTACTGCTTCTGTTCTGAGAAGCCATACTGAGTTAGCAGCAGCATTTGGCCAGCTTGGCTTTGATTTTATTACAAGTGTCAGGCGCTTGTGTCTAGACTGGTGCATTGGCAGCTAATTGATCTCCAGCATTTGGTATGCTAATTATTTCTTTCGTAATAGGTGTATAGAGAAAAAACACCTTTCAAATGCTATGAGGGCATCTCAGAGGCATATTTGGAAATGGAAAGTAAGACCTGTAAATCTTGTTTTATATCAGTACAATATACAAGTGACTGAGTGCTTATAGTTGTGGGAATTTAGCTTAAAAATGGGGGTGTTAAGACAGATATTGTTTAGTCATACAGTAACTGTACAGGGCAAGTGTAACAGGCTGTCGTGTGCAGCCCAAACAGCTAGAAAATTGGTGGGGATTAGAGAATATACTAATCTTTTTTTTTTTTGCTGCTGCTACATGGATGTTCTTTTTTATGAGGTCAGTAATCTGGACATCATAGTTTTTATCATCTTCCCTGCAGTTTGAGAATGAAAAACTAATAGTAGAGAAGTGTAGCTGAGTCACCTCCCAGTTCTCCTCCAGGATAGCATGTATGTCTCTACATTAAGACTACTTCTCCAGGTAACTGAATTACTTCCTGGCTTTCTGTGAATTCCTACCATTTGACCATTCAAAAGTAGATGTTACTTGACTGCTTTCTGAGATGTGCTTGTATGCTAGATAGTTCATTCCCAATTTTTTTGTCCTTTCCCTTTTTTGGATTTTCTTCACACTCTGGGTACTTTTAAAATACAGTCTGATGAGTCTCAGTCATTAGCTTTCTGTAGCTCGATGTGGAATTTTAATAGCATATGTTCTTCAGTCTTTGAAAGAAAGGTGCCATCAAGGAGAGTTTTCATGCACATTTTCTTTTGTCTGTCTCCACTCAGATATTTTGAAAAATACTTTTATTAAATACATACAAATGTAAATGTTTTTGAAAGCTATCAAAGCAAGTCTTCAGAAGGATAACTATTGAGCAGCCTTCCTAGGACCTAGGACAGAGCTGCAAGAACACATTATTAATGTAGTGCAGAGGCAGAACCAGGATCCTTACTGACCTTTAGAGATCAGCCATGTTTGGCAATTGAACAATTTAATTTCTTTAAATATTTTTAAAGGAAAACTGCTAGATTTTCTTCTATACAGACACCTTTTGCATAGACTAATAGGCTGTCCCAGTGCACTAAATAGATAGTAATTAGATTACTAATATGTACTTAAAGTTTTAAATAATAGGAAAATGTCTGATCTATATTTGGTTTCAGTCCCTGGCAGCAGATTAGAAGAACACCTGTCAAGTGTTACAAGTGCATAAGCAAATTCTACAACTGTTACTGGGAACAGATTCCGTGTCTGCTGTAATAAGCTTATCTGTATGCTCAAAGCCCTAATCACTCTCTCGTTGAGTAGAGAGGACTTTGATTTTATCCATGGGGGTATAAGAAACTGATTATTTAGCTCTGCAGACCAAACCAACACAAATAAATCCATCCATTCATTTTGCAGAGGAAAGTTAGTGAACTGATTGCTGAAAATTAAGTCAGTGAAGCTATGCTTAGTGAAGACCAAAGCAGTAAGTCAAAATGCTTTCTTATGTCAGGAGTTATTACATGCAGTTAAATTCATCCAACTGCAAAATCCTGCAAATGATGTGGAATCACAACAGTGTTCTAGGCAAAGAGGGTTATATTTTTATACTGAAATTTAGCATGTTATATTTAATTTCACTTTGGGCTTTTTCAGAACTGATACAAAGCTGGTGACAAAGTAGAATTTCTTATCCTGACACAAGTGTAAATGATAAAAGGATCTGGTCTCCCATAAATTACATACATTCCTTCTTGTTCTAGCTTACTTTTCAAACATTTGATTTTCTTCACTTGTAAAACTTACTTTTTTTAGCAACAAGTATCCTGAATCTCCCTCTTAAACTGGGGTTCTCGAGGGAATAGTTTTAACTGAAATTGAAGGATAAAATGTATTTTTGCATCAAAACAAGGACTCCTTGATAGATCTTATTTGTGGCCCTTTACTGCTGGTTCAGGAAATGATTTCCTGGATGCAATTGAACCCTACAGCAATAGACTTGAGAGTTAATACTTGGAATACATTGTGGGCTTTTTTGTGTTTTAGCCCAAAGAATGACATCTGGTTGAGACCATGTAGTTATACCATAACTGCTCCTTTGAGGCTTCATTGATGATGCTAAAACCTTTGCCACTTTCTTCTATGTGCATAATATAATCCAAATGCCACTTAAAATAGTATCTTAATATGCTTACAGATTATTCAAACATAGCACACAGAGGTGTTATTGATACAGCTTTAACCAGGGACATACTTGGACTGGTTAGATTATTGAAATGCAGCTTTAATGAGGGAAATAATGGAAACTTAGAAGTGATTTAAACAATGAAGTGTAGTGACTTCACTGTAAAGAAATTTAACATGCTTTAGAAATCTCACATGCAGCTGAGTAGACTTTAAACAAATGTTTTGTGACTTTTTGTTTGAATGTTAAGTTGAATTTATTTTAGCCATGTTGGTGCCTCTTGCATTTGCTTTCTATAAATATTCCAGACAATAGGATTTATGAGCGGGAATGTTGTTGTGGTTTCGGTTTCAGCCCAGCCGGTAACAAAGCACCACGCAGCCGCTCGCTCGCTCCCCACCCCTGCGCCTGGCCACGTTGGGATGAGGAGAAAATCCAAAGGCAGGCTCGTGGGTCGAGACAAGGACTGGGAGGGATCACTCCCCACTTATGGTCACGGGCAAAAGACAGGCTCAACTTGGGGAAGAAACAAAATCCATTTCGTCTACTACCAATCAAATCAAAACCAAGGATATTAGGAAGGAAAACCCAACATCAGAACACCTTCCCCCCACCCCTCCCACCTTCCCGGCTCAGCTCCATTCCCGGT
>VYZV01004653.1:29628-42460 GCA_013401275.1 Pandion haliaetus | reverse complement strand
ATTTTTTTCTGTTCTCCATTGAGTTTAAATCAGGCCTCTTGTATTGAGATTTGCTAGACAGAGTTGGCTGCCAGGAAGATGGCAGATAGGTGGAAATAGACCAAGAGAGCAAGGGCATATACTTAAGCTTGATCCACAAGTTTTGCTACCTAGTTTTGTCAATAGGTAATCTGAGAAAGCCATACCCCAGATGAAATAATTCTGCTGAGGGGAAAACCCTTCCACGAATGTAACTTTCCTAGCAGAAGAGGGTTTGTCAGCTTATAGCATATTTTGCAGGGAGGTAGCAACACTACTGAGGGAGAAATTCCTTCTGCTAGTGTACACGCTGTCTGTGTTCTAAGGCACTGCTGGCATAGTTATGCCAATGTAACTCTAGAGAAAAAGGTGGCAGCTTCTCATGTTAGTCTGCATTTTTAGCTCTAGGTTAGAGAGAGATAGAAAAGGCCATTAACACTTGTATGTAAAATGTAGTGTCCTGTGTAATTTCTGCTTCTAAAATGATAAGAAACACTTACTGTGAGGACTCAGTTTTGTGGAGCTTCTGAATGCAACTTCATGTAAGACTTCCCACGGATTTCATATTTCTAGAGCAGTTAAAATTCAAACAGTGTGTATTTTACACAACATTTGCGTTTGGGACAAGTTTGAGGACTGTCACCTACTTTAGCAATTTTCTGACCTTGAGTAACAGGAGCACAAATTGCCATTAGTGGCCATCAGATGTTAGAGTTGCTTTAAGCTGTACCTTTCAAAGCGGGCAACTTTTTCTTCCCTACTGTAATCTTCCTCATGCACGAGAAGGAAAAAACAAAAGGGTTTTAATGTAACAGGATTTTACTTGGTGTTAGTAACAGAGTCAGTAGGTAGGTAGCCCTGATAGTAGCCTGCAAGCTGTGAAAACACATGTTGAAGAATTTGTAAAAGGAGCAAATAAATATTGTAAGGTTGAAATTGTGTTGCAACTTCAAAATGAAGCTAAAGTTTTTACACATTGAGACAATGATGTTACATTTAGTTTTCTTTATTTCCTGAGATCAAGAGCAAAAATCCAAAAATAAAGTACTGGAAAACTCTGTTCTTATATTTTTGATGTATTCTAAAACAGGAAATACTGAAATTGCAATAAAATTTAAAAATCTGGTTTGAAAAATGCATAGCCAGATTAAAGAGGCTCAGATAAACTTTGAAAAAGAAAGCAAAGCTTTAGATGCTGCTTCAAACTACCAGTGCAAAAATTACTGATAATGAAAAGCATTGTGACCTGTAGTTTTGTCAGGACTTAATGACTGTAGCTTCAGGGATTCAGGTCCAGCACTACATGACTTCTTTTCCCTATTATCCAGATACTTATTGCTGTGTTGGAAATGTTTCCTGTTTCTGTGCACATTTTCACGCTTAGGAAACTTTTCCAGTTCTTCAGGAGAGTGATCCATTTTGCAGGGTTTAGAGATTTACTATGCAGAAGTGAAAATACCAAAAATCATGATAAGGGGATCTTGATTTAGGAAGTGGAAGACTCAGACTTGGTTATTTCCCTGTAAGTACTGTAGCCACCTGGTGATTTATTATTATGGGACAGGCTTGTTCAGCCCTTTTGCTACCTTTTTGAAATAATCAAGTGTTCACCATTGTAAATGTATATATTTTTCCATCCCAGGTGACTTGCAGTCATTGAAATATAAAGTCAGATGCTCTGACCTTTTAGCTGTAAGTAAACACTGAGAAAGAAACAGATTCCAAAGCCAAGTAGTTCTATCTTAGTCCCAAAGAACATACATGATTTTGATATATGTCCCTGAAGTATCTTCATGGAGAGTTTTGACTATTATGGAACTAGCGTCTTCTGATGAGGAATAAATAAAAAAATCTTTTGAAAAATAAAACTGCTAACAGAGCTCTACTTGGACCTTTTCAATTCTACTGATCTAGTTGTCTCCAGTCCCGCATCTCTAACTTTGCACTGAAACTTGCTAGCACTTTTTATGCTCTGTAGCAGAAATTAATCAGGTTCCTTATTACTTTTCTTGAAAGTCCCACAGGGAACGTTCATACAGGATTGATCTTGTCATTTCAGTTTACTCACTCTTTACAGAAGGAAAGAAAAAAATAAAAGCCCTGTTCATGCACAATCCTGATACAGAATGTCTTCTCAAAAAGGCCAACTTGTACATTTAGACCACTCATGATTGTACAAGACCAAGACTAAGTTGATTTTTTGAGTAGTTCTGATTACACTATATTGAGCTAAACTGTTTTGTCTAACTGTGTAATCAAATACAGTATAAACTGTCGCTAGCAGCTTGTAAATACCAAACAACAAAACCAGTAACTAATAAAAGATGCAAGTACAAATTCAGGAGCAATAACTGTAAAATACAAAAGTATTAAATGTTATTTCAGCCCAGATCTTATCAAATACACATTAAAATTCAGTCCTTTACAGATGAAATAGCACAGTATCTTTTAAAACAGCAGCCTACATCATAGTAAAGAACAGTAGAGAAGTTTTTGCAAAACCTGGCAATTTATGCAATGTGTGTACAACCAGATATGTAAAGGGTAATTTTCTCACAATGGATCTGATAGATAATAGTACAGAAAGCAGGGTGATGCATTTCATTCTGGTATGTCATGTCTCTTATATAAAGGAGCTTTTTTTTTTATATGTAGGAGGACAAATACTTTAATATGCAAAGTTCAGCTCCAAAGCTCATACTCATAGATTTTACATGCTGTAAGAACAATGCAATGAACTAGTCTGACCTTCTGACATTGTTCAGCCTCAAGAGCTGCATCTCCTAATTCCAGCACCAAAACAAGTAACCTGTGGTATTAACACATATGCTTGAGAGAGACATCCAACTTTGATTTTAAAGTTCAGGTAGAATTTGCTATGTGTTTATTACTTGTTGTTTATTGCTGTATTACTGTAGCGCTCAAATAAGCTTCAGTCAACAACTGTGATCCTGGACTCTCTAGCACTTGTCCCTGTATTTCTTTCCTAAAAAGCCATCCAGGCCAACTGTCCTTCCTAAGAGGAAGACAATCTTCAAAAAGCAAAATCTTTCTCTTTCAAATGGAACTTTTCTATATATGGCAATGATTTCTAGCTGCACAGTGTGAAAGCTAAGCCCCTTTGAAATTAATGTACATGCTGCCATTAGCATAGTAGCCCAGGGGTATATTCCTGAAAGACTTTAGAAGCTTGTAAGAGGACACAGTCTTTCTCTTGCATTGCTGATGTAGTTCTGCTTCCTTCAATATCATTAGTAAGCTGAGATTTGGAAAAACAGAGGGGTATTGTTAAGGAGAACTAATCTTAATGCTGGATAGATAGGCCATCTTCTTTACAGATGTACGCCTTAGTGAATTCATATAATACAATGTATTTTCATTTTGGATGTAAATAATTAAGGAAAGTGCTCTATTAAGATGAACTTGAAAATCTTACCTGCTCCTCTAAGACATTAATTAACTGTATATATCACTGTCAAAGATCTATGATGCTACTATTGCCAGGAAGTCCCAACAGGGTTGTAATTCAGTGGTGAAGGCTTAATCTCTTAAGTATAGACTTAATCTCTTAAGTATGTGCTTAAATGCATTCCTATCAATCAAAGAATTAAAAATGTTTTTATGTCCTGTTCGCTTTATTGCCTATATCATTCAGTTTTGAATGGTAAAATAATCACAAAATGGAAATTAGTTTCAGGAACACTAGATTTCTAATGTCGTTTCTAATTTCTGCTTCTCAAACGATCTTCAACCTTACAAAGAATGAGCAAAAACTATAGGTTATAGCTCCTGTTGTACTTAAGTGTCCCATAGTATCTGGATATTTCATAAATATTTTTCACTGTTTTTCAGATGATACTCACCAAATTTATCTTCTGTGACAACAATGGGAACACAGATGAGTGTCCATCTGAAGAGCCTGTTTGTAGCTTCCCTCACCACTCTACAACTATAGTTGCCACCCAGGTATCTTATCCCTACAGGTTATATATTTGCTTAGATTCAGACTGCCTGATTGAGCACCTGGTGTCTCTAAAGTTACCCATCCCTTCCTGATTTTCTTTGAGGATCAACAGTTCGGGCAGACTTCCAGCATGGCCACAGAAACTGGCCTTCCTTCCACCTCCTACAACCCTTTTGCTGCGTACTCAGTGAGTTCACTTCACTCTGCTCTACAGAAGCATATGCTTCCCTCAGGAGAACATAAAGGTCAGTAAGGTGAAGGAAGAATGGTCAGTCCTACAGGTCAGTGGTAGTGCAAGTTACTTAATTATGTGGGAGATAGGCAAGAGACACATTTTAGCTTTGCTGTAGTAAAGTAATGTAATTTTCATTACATTATTACTTTTTAGATAAGTTTTGCTGAATTGGAATGAGAAACTGTAGACAAGTGAAGCAGACATCCTTTTCTCATATTATTTCACTTAAACATATTCAGAACGGCAGTCTATTTTCTTAGGAGTTAATTGAATGGGAGAGGTACAGAAAAAGACCTTAAATAATGTAGTATAGTAAGGAAGTATATTTAGTTTATTTTTAGGATAGCCTAAAAAAGCATATAATCAGCAACGTTATTGCTTGCTCTGGATTACATTTTGCTTATGTTCTGCAAGGAAAAACTCAACTAAACTTTCTTGGAATAGATGGATATGGTGGGTCAATCTTGGCTGGCTGCCAGATGCCCACCCAGCTGCTCTCTCACTCCCCCTCCTCAAAAGGACAGGAGGAGAAACAAAGATGGAAAAGCCTGTCGGTTGAGATAAAGACAGGGAGATCCCTTACCAGTTACCATCATGGACAAAACAGACTCAGCTTGTTGAATATTAATTTAATTTATTGCCAATTAAAACAGAAGTAAGACCGTGAGAAACAAAGACAAAAACTATACACCTTCTCCCCATTCCCCCTTTTTCCCAGGTTCCCCTTCACTCCTCCATTCCTGACTCCTCTAACTCCCTCCTCTCAGGTGGCACAGGGGATGGGGAATGGGGGGCTGCGGTCAGCCCATGGCAGCTCCTCTCTGCCGCTCCTGCCTCCTCACCCTTTTCCCTGCTCCAGCCTGGGGCCTTCCCACGGGCCGCAGGGAAACACCTGCCCCACCGGGGTCTCTCCCGGGGCCGCAGGGCCATCTCTGCCGGTGGAGGCGGGGGTAGGCCTGGAGCACCTCCTGCCCTCCTCCCGCTCTCCCCTGGGGGCTGGCGGGGCTGTTTCTCACACCGTTTCCCTCAGCCCTGGCTGCCGGGCAGAAGCCTTTTGCCCTTTCTTGCCCAGGCTTTCCCCGAGGCGCCCGCCCGTGGCTGAGGGGCTCAGGTGGAGCCGGCTGGAACCGGCTGTGTCCGGCCCGGGGCAGCCCCTCGTCTCTCCTCACAGCGGCTGCCGCTGCCCGGCAGCTCCAACACCTTGCCACATAAAGAACATACCATGGATTTCAATGCTTATGGTTACCTTTCCTCCTGGAGACATAGTAAAATATTATTCCAGCATTAAAGTTAACTACCGGTAGCTTTGCTGATGCATTCTGTTCTTGATACAGGGGTTTTATGTAGCCAGCGTTTTAAAAACTAAAACAGCATTTCCCTAAGTTTAGGAGCTTGGTGAACAAAATAGGCTAACGAAAAGAAAGAAAGAAAAAACCCCCACATTTACTGTTTCTGATTAAATAAGTATTATTCATCAGAGTCCTCTTTAAGTTGTACCATGTCTATAAAATGGTGGGTCTTTCTTTGTTCCTTAGCTTTTAACCTTTGCCTTGCACTGATGGTCATGCACAGAGACACCTATCTCAGAATCTCTTTCCACTCCAAGCTTCAGTAGAAACTGTTTTATTAAAATAAATAGGAGCTGGAAGTGAATTACTGGTTTTGTTATTGACTTGATTGAGGATTAAGATTTCACTGTCAAACCTTGTCAGTATTTAGAATATATTTCCTAGTCAGGGAGGAGAACAAGTCTGATATTCCTATATCAGGAGCTGACTGTTTCTGAGTGGAAAGTGCACTTATAACCTGTTTTCTCTCTAGCAGAGGGGAATCAAATTGAATGAAGAGGACCAGAGCTCTGCTTTGAGTTCAGATACCGCCACTGTTTGGAGACAGTTTAGTACTTGTGTTTTTCTGTCTCTCCTTTGCCATGTCCATTTGGATAATGACTGTTTCTTACCCTGTATTTGAACAATACCTCACAGACAGTTCTGACTTCTAGCTGCTACTGTAATAATAAACAGAAAGAATAAACAAATGTATATACATACATAAAATTTCAAATATCTAGACTAGCATTATATTTTGAATACTAATTCAGGATGCAGCTTCATGAGAGATTAAGTAAGCCTAAATGTCAGTGCACCCTTTGCTCTGGCACAGTTGCTTATCTTGGCTCTTTGATGTGTCAGTTCACTTGCAAAGTCAGCAGAAAACTAACCCAAGAAAGAAATAGAATATTTTCCTGCAAGCTCAGTAAGTTGAATTGATTCATTGGAAGGCCAAATGAATGCTGGAGCTGCTACAAAGGAAGAGGGAGGAAGAGGGGAACTATCATAGCGTTATTTAAATCAGTTTATGCTGCTCTAGAATTATTTCTGATTCGCCGAGAAAAGTAAACAGTTTAGAATGCTTAATGGAAAATGCATGTCAGCCATGTTAATATATCTTTGGAATTTAAAAAAAAATTATGAATATTAGATAAGTAATATTTTCTGGAACAAAGTTGTAGTGGAAAGAGGGCTTCAGATTAATGAAGAATAAACTGGTTGAATTTTGCTAGTTTTTTAACGTCAGCAACCTAGTAAAATGTAATTTTCGCCTTGTTCTCCCTCACCTCTCGTTGCTGATCACAAATAGAGTTGGCCGAATTTTTTTTCCCTCTATCTTGTAAAGAAAGAAAAAAAACAGAAAATTAGTTCTTCTTATCACTTACTTTTAGTGGATACCTACATCTGGAAACACAACAGCAGCAAAAAGACTAAGAAAAAGCTGGATTCCCATTCAGTGGGGTAGGGAACCTATTGACACAGGACATGGAAAAGGCCAAGGTACACCATGCCTTTTTTATGTTCTTTTTTTTTTAAACTGGTAAAGTCTGCCCTTAGATGTCTCAGCTCCTTGAGACTGCTAGCAGATTTTTGGGGAGTGAAACAGTAACCACAGTAAAAAAAGATGCAGTTTGGGAGTACCTGAGCCATCTAGACATACAGAAGTCAATGGGCTGCGATGGGATGCATCCAGCGGTACCGAGGGAGCTGACCAAGGTCACTGCGAGACCTTTACCATATTTGCAAGGTCATACAAATCAGGGATCTTGCTGGTAATTGCAAAAAGGCAAACATCACAGTCATCTTCAAGAAAAGCAAGAGGGAGCAACCAGGGAACTACAGACTAATCAGCCTCACCTTGGTCCTTGAGGATATTATGGAGCAAACCCAATGGAAGCCATTTCCAAATTCATGAATTACAAGACATTGATCATGAACAGTTATCAGGAATTTACCCAGGGCAAATAGTCTCTTGGTAAATCATAATGAGAGGGCCAGTTCTGTGAACAAGGAGAGAGCAGAGGTTGTTTTCCTTGATTTTAGCAAGGCTCCTGATCCCATCCACCATGGTGTCATAATAGGCAAATCATTGAGCTATGGACTGGATAAGAGGACTACAAAGTGAATGGAAATTTGAAAGGACCTCTGACAAGTAGTTTCTTAGGGATATTCCTCAGGGACTGATCCTGGCACCGAAACTGTTGAATTACTTTATTAATGACATGGAATATGAAATGAAATGTACCCTCAGAAAGTTCACAGTAAATACTGAATTGTGGGTCATGGTCAATATTCTGGAGGACAGGGCTGCTAGTGTGATGTAGACAAGCTGGGAAAGATGGGCTCACAGGAACTTCATGGAGTTGAACAAAGGCAAATGCAATTTCATACATCTAGAGTAGAATAATCCCATGTGACAGTACAAGATGGGGGTTGACTGTTTAGGAAACAGCTTTGCAGAGGAGAACTAAAGGGACATAGTAAACAGCAAATTGAAGAGGAGTAAGCAACATGCCTTGCAGAAAGGAAGGCTAACAGCATCCCGGGCTGCATTAGCAAGAGTGTAGCAAGCAGGCCATGGGGAGGTGAACCTTCCCCTCTACTCAGCATTTGTGCAACTGCAGGGGGTCTCCTCCAACCTCAAACATTCTGTGATTTTAAAAACATAATTTCATACACATAATACCTAATTACTAAGATCAATGATATGTTACACTATGTTTTCAGGTTCCTAGATGATGTGTTGTTTCTGGATGTTCAGAGATTTGGAGAACTGGATTCCCAATTAATGAGAGTACTACAACCCAGACAGTAAAAATAAGCGCAGAAGTGCAATGGTATTGGCATTATTGATCATATCTTTCCAGTGTGAGCATTCATGTAGGACTAACCAGATTCTCCAAATCCTGTCCTAGGTGGCTACATTTAAAATATGGAATGGATTCTGTAAACACTATTTCATCTCTGGTTGTCTGCAATCCTGCTAAGCAATTGGAATGGACACTCAGAGACATTACATACTCTTTCCCTCTTTAAAATTGGGTGAAAGAGGAATTTTTCTTTGTCCTTCCATAAATAAGGAATCCTTGCCTATTCTTTATGTCCAGTGACGGTTTGTCAAGTATGTATCTATCATTAATGCATAGCATGAACTGCTGCAGTCTTGAAGAGATCTGTTAGTATCAAATATTGATTGCAAAATTAGGAGTCAAATTTTTCATATTAGCGTACCAGATAATTGTAATTTATTACCTTTCTACATAGCTTTTTGAGATACCACAAATATCTTGGTAATCTAGTGACTTATTGTGTTTGAGAATGTATTGTTGTACACATTCCATAAAAGATTATTTTGTGCAAAATGTTATATTTCAAAAGCATAAATTGTAATTATTATTTTTCTTTAGATTAAAAAGTATCAGTGAAAGTTCCGCATAGTTCTCACAATAGGTGTGTGCTACATAAAGATTTAGTACTGAAAAGAACCTGCTCTTCGCTGAATAGAACTATGTAATATATAGCACACAGAAAAACGAAAAATCTCATTTTTCTTACGAAAAACTTAGTCTACAGAGAATTACTAAAAAGTGGAGTCACAGCATAATGACATAAAAACTTCCATGCTGACTTTTCTGAGACAAGATGTATGTTACAATTGTGCTACATTAATAGAAGATTAGCTAAATATGCCAATTATCTCTTCAGTGTAAAATTTCCCCCTCATTCAGTATCACTAGGAAGTTTGAACTATTTTAACAATTTGTTCCATTTTAATCATCCTTATACAAGACAAAAATTTACATTAAAAAAACCCCTGAGTTTGATTAAAAATAACACATTTCTCTTTTTAATTTCCACCATATTATTTTTGCTTGAGATGTTATCAGAATAATTATTAAAAGTTCTGGCCAAATTCTGTCATGAGCAATTCTGTTGTTTTCACTGGAACTGCTTGTAAGGGGCTTGATCCAATGTCTATAGAAAGAGAAAGGGATTTTTTTCTTCTGATTTTAATAGGGGCTAGAATAATTCCATAATTCTGTCTTTGTGTTCATATATATAAAGTATTTAGTGAAAATAGAGTGGGTTGCGTTTCTTTTACCAAGAGAGTATATTCCAAGTGGAAATGGTCTGCTGTTTATGTATTTATTTTTTTAATTTAATGCATTTACTTTTATCCAATTAAAAATGACACCAGGAACAGTTCATATAGCTAGCCTGATCTAATCTAGTTGGTATAAACTATTGATTTTATTGAGGGAAGACAGTAACAATCCCAGTCTGATGAGACTTGTCTTGATTTGAAGGCACATTTCTGGATCAAATCCCAGGGTAAGAGTATCAAATTCTTCTACAGAAGCTTAAAAACTGCTATAAGCAGAGGTCCTTGGAAGGTATTAAGTGAGAAGAAAGAAAAAGCAAAGAGATTCTATTAAACATAATAATGCATTTCTGGGTGATTTTTTATTGGAAATGTGTTCCTGTCTTGTTAAATTAACAGGGGTTATCCCTGCTGTAACCATCTCTATCTGCTAAATAAATATATATTTGATACTTAAAAATGCAACAGTTTCAATTTCTATTATTTGTTGCTGAGCTCTTCACTGTCATTGCAAATCTAAGGAATAACATTAGAATTGTTAGACTCTTCAAAAATATAACTTTATTTTCAATATAACTGAAAGTCAAGTCTTTCAATGCATTGGGGGCAGTAATTTCCTATTAATTTCTGCTTATCCACATTACGTGAATTGCATGTACAGAACTGTACATAAGGGATTTCAATACCCTGTGTCAATTAATTTCTAATGATAATTGGGAATCAAAACCCTTTGCATGGCTTTGATAACCCGCCAGAAATATTTTAAGGACTCCTATAAATGTTCAGGGAAGAACTCTGCTTCAAGTATTTGAGTTAATATTAAAAGAACTACTTATGCTCTTTGGGTTAAACATATTATCACCTTTTTCGTCATTTGCATCCAATTTGGGATTTAATTCAGAATCTCTGAATGAAGTAGGAATCTTTCAAAAGCTTCAGTTGAAGTCAGTGGTCAGCTGGGAAAATGGGAATTTTGTGTCTTGATGGATGAGATCTTCACACTTTCTATTCCCTGGTCTGATCCACACTTCATTTTGAGGAAACAGGGTAAGAGTGAAAGAGAGACAGCCCAGTGCCATCCATCTTTTCTTCTTTTATGCCAACCCCAGCTCAACAAACAGCATTCCTTGTATTCCCAAAGTTAAGTTGCATACAACATTAACAGGAGAGGAAAGGAACTAAGAGTAAGAAACTGATAATTTAAGGTCATAAAGAAGAAGTATGGTTGCAGTAAAAAGATGTAGGGAGGTTGTTCCAAATGGTAGTTCTATAGCACAAAGGATCTAATAATGATATGGCTGCAGGCAGGGCCGGTGACAAGAGTACAGAGTGAGCTGTTAAATGAACAATGAGACAATATATCTGTAAACTACCCTGCATGTTTTTCCTGATTTTAGAAAAAAGAGTATTTACTAGATTTGCATACTTAGTTTTAACATACTTTGGAAAATGTTACTGTGTTCAACTGATGACCTAGAAGGAAAGAACTTTCAGTTCCCATGCAGAAATGGTGAAATTATCTTCCCCCATTTATTAAAAACGGTTTCTTTCTGTTTCATAAATAATGCTGAAACGAACTTACTTTTAGGATTTCATGTGCTAGCGCCTTTACTGTCTTTTATTTCCTTGTTTAAACTGATGCTCTGAGGTGCTGTGCATGATAAGCCCTGAAATAAAACTTGAACGGTGCATTAAAAAGAAAAAAGTTTTAAAGCACATTATGCTATGGTGCCATGTTATTGATATGCTTAGATATTTTAAATTGCATTCTATATGTTAGATTGGGATTGTTATATAAAACTGGCTCCCTGGATTAGCTGTCTATTTCCAAAAAGT
Source organism: Pandion haliaetus (assembly GCA_013401275.1). Taxonomy (NCBI): domain Eukaryota; kingdom Metazoa; phylum Chordata; class Aves; order Accipitriformes; family Pandionidae; genus Pandion; species Pandion haliaetus. The sequence goes on along the minus strand of VYZV01004653.1, from coordinate 30,974 downwards.
TCCTAAGGTACAATTTCTTTTTCCAGATAAATTCCTGCTCATGGTGATTTTACTGTCCAAACACACGTACACACAAATAAGCACACAAACGGACACATACACCTTTCTGTAATGGGAGGAGTTTCTTCATATCTGAGAAACAGCTGGGAATCTTCTGTAGGACTAAGGTAAGATTATAGTTCCATTTTAATGTTTATACTCACAGATAAAAGCTATCTCCCATGCAGCAGGGGAGATAAGATGGCTGACAGCACTAAGCTGCCTTCACTAAGCAATGCTGATGGCTGCCTTTTTGGCAGCCTGGGGCAGTGTGCATGATTAAAGAAACTTAAGCTAAACCAGACACTTTAAAAACAAATACACTTTGGAATAATGTTAACTCTACTTAGCACCTAGGATTTCACTGTATATATCTTAATAGCATTAAGCAGCTCCCTTTGTAAGCAATTCACCCAGGAGTTAATGTGTCAAGTTTAATATGCATCAAGAAACTCTCATTTGTAACTAAAAGGTTCATAATGCAGAGGAGCTTTTCATCTTGGACATGTAATCACCAGCCTTCAAGCAGAACACACCAGAAAATACATCCTGTGCTTCAGCTCTGCCACAAGAAAAGGCTGGCATGAATTTTCTTGCTGTTATTTCCCTTCTCAGCCTCCTGGATTCCAAAGAAATCTGGATATTTTGGACAGATGCTGAAAATGTGCAGTAAATCAAAAATTATTCTCACTAGAAATTGTGTATGTAAAATTTAAAATGTATCATAGCTAACTCAGTAGACAGAAAACAGCTGGTGAGCCAGGAATGCTTTTCTTTTTTTCTGTCTTCACCTGTAGGAAGCCTGGTCCCACACTGAACTTATTAGGAATGTTTGCCTATTTAAGGTCACTGAAAGATGAAGAACTGGTTAGGGGTTGTCGTGGTTTCAGGTCAGCTCAGTCGGTAACAAAGCACCACGAAGCCGCTCACTCACCCCCCACCCCCTCGCCTGGCCACGTTGGGATGAGCAGAAAATACAAAGGCAGGCTCGTGGGTCGAGACAAGGACTGGGAGGGATCACTCCCCACTTATGGTCACGGGCAAAAGACAGGCTCAACTTGGGGAAGAAACAAAATCAATTTCATTTACTACAAATCAAATCAAAAACAAAACACAAGGGTATTAGGAAGGGAAACCAAACATCAGAACACCTCCCTCCACCCCTCCCGCTTTCCCGGCTCAGCTCCATTCCCGGTGCTTTCTACCTCCTCCCCCCGGCGGCGCAGGGGAACAGGGGATGGGGGTTGAGTCAGCTCGCCACACATCTTCGTTGCCGCTTCTTTCCTCAGGGGGAAGATTCCTCACTC
>VYZV01004652.1:75577-86620 GCA_013401275.1 Pandion haliaetus | reverse complement strand
TTCTTAAATATGTTCTCCCAGAGGCGCTGCCACCGTCACCCCCCTCCCAGAGGCGGGTCCGACATTTTGGCGCCAGGGGACCTTCTAGCAGCTTCTTTAAGGGGCCACCTCTGCAGCCCCCCTCCCCTGCCACCAAGGAAAACCGCGCCACACAAACCCATAACAGTTTTACAGACTGAGGCATATAGAAATTATTTGTCCGACATCAACCGGCAGATGAATGGTATTGTCAAGATTTTGTGGGTCACAATCCTTGGTTCACAGTGATCCCAATGTACATTCAATGAAAAGCAGCTTCCAACAGAAGTGGAAGGAGACAGACAATTTATATCCATATGGATTTCCTACTCCTATATGTCTTTTGCCCGCATCTCTCATGAAGTTTGTTCAGTGTCCTACTAACACCTTAAGTATACTCGTTCATACCTTCCAGCAGAGGAGACAGGCAACTTCCAAGATCTACCTTTCTCCTGGAATCTCACAAGGAAAAATCCCTCAGGAATGAACTGTGAAACTGAAACTGGTTAGTTTAGCATACTGCAAAATACTGTTAGGTCTCAGGACTACAAAAGTAGCATTTGCTATGACAGATTTGACTCTGATACTCACTACAGCCTGGGGAGTACCACGGGGAAGAAGATTGTGCAGGGAAGAAAATTGTAAGTTCAAAGACAAAAAGAGCTGTAGGACAATTCTTTTCCCAGTTAATTCTGTGGATTAACTAGTAATCATACCTAGATAATTTTCTTCTGTTTCTCCTATTAGAGTAAGAAGAAATAACAGGAAGTCATTTGGGTGACTCTTCTAAAACATATCTGTACAAGAGAGGAATACAGGCCATAAAACTCCAAAGAGAAGAAAATAACTTTGAGTCATTGTTGGTATCGATCCCAAAGGCTCAGCTTCCAGGACTTATTATTGGAACTATCTCATTTTAGCTGGTGTTATCCAGCAAAACAAAAGAATGTTTTAAGGTGATATACCTTTTAACAAAATATACATCCATGGAAAAAGACCATAAACAAAACCACTTTTTCACCTCTTAAAATTCCCCCTCCTCAAAAAGAAACAGCAGAATCTTCATATTGGCAGGATAACTCATGCATTTGTGTGAATGTTGATAAAGATCTTACTGGAGATTTCTCTGTCACAAGTTTGATTTCGACAACTTCCAAAATCCTAAATCAACAATTCCACATGTGTAGGTAAAAAATGTAACAACACAAACAAAAAAACCCACCCAACCATACAAATACATACACTACCACCAGCACCCCATTTACACACTTTTCTTTACAGTACCACCAGCACCCCATTTGCACACTTTTCTTTGCACATTAATCACACTGCCAGCCTGAAGGGTGGACAATTAAGATAGCAGCTCCTGCTGCAAAGAGAATCAAATCCTCTTAAAGTTGCATATGGCCTTTTAATCTAAGTGCTCTGTGCAGAGGACTTAGTTCTAGTACTCACCCCACATGAATCAGCTGAAACTCTGTAACTGACCTCATTTGGCAGCTGTCAGAAACTAAAAGCAATAGGACCCAGCTGTTACTTTAGTAAAACATGCAATTGCATAAATAAACTATAAAACTATAAATTTAACTCTAAACCTTTGAAACTCAGCGCTACTCAGTGGCAAAAATTCAGCTGTTAGCCCTTTTTAGTTCTGGGATTTTAATACTTTCTGAACTAACTGCCTCCTGTTCCAATTCCTGCTCCAAAGATTTTCTGCTTGTTTTCTCATTCTGTACTAAGACTCTGTCATGGCACGTTGGATCCTTTTCTACCCTAAAATAGAGCCCTTTTCTCAAGGTGAAAGAGCATTTTCAATGTCACTTATCATCACTGAGAAAAGCATTCAGCAAGCTGTTTACCAGGATTATAAAAGGGACTTTAGCCCTTTATACCATTTCTTAAAAGTTGCAGTTCCTCTAACCTCTCTTGCTTTGTATCAGGAATAGTACTTGTCTTCCTCTATTACATGAAGCACTGGTTAAGAAAAAAATTATATGAGGGTCTACCACTCTTGCCCTACTCCTGGGTAACTCACCCTAGAAGGAGTCTTCATAGTTTTGGCAAGGAGTCAGGTATTTCCCACTGTAAATAATGGCAGTAGAATATGCTATAAAAATTTATATTTTGAAGCATTAAGAGAGATGACTACATCAGGAGAAAAGAAAATATTAGGGTAGAGATAGAGAGGGGTGTAAAGATTGTACTGGGAAAAAGAATATATAACAGATGATCATAATGCTGAGGGAAGTCTGGGTCCTTCTCTGCAACAATGGTACCTGGCTGCTTCTGGCTGCAAATGAATTGGATACCTCTGTTGGTACCCAGACAGGTCCACAGAAGGAAACCACATATTTCAGATACTGAGAGAAGGGTAAGGGTGTTGTACAGACAGGCTGGTGGTTGGAGAAAGAAAATAAGGGGCTAAAAGATGGGAATTCATGAAGGGAAAGATGCTAGGTAGAAGCATAGGAAGGAGGTCACTGCTGGCCAGAGACTGCCTATCAGAGACTGATAGGGCAAGATAGAAGAGAAGTGGGGAAGGCAGTAACAAGGAACTGAGGCTTTAAAAGAGAAGGAGGAGAATGAACAAGCCCCCGAATGACAATTAGTTAAGAAGGAAACTAGGAATGATATGGCAAGCCCACTAAGTGGACTTTGAAAAGTAAACTGGGTTGAGGCCAGTAGTAGGACAGAGGCAGAACTGAGGCAGAAAAGCCTTTGGCAAGAAATGGCAGAACAACAACAAAGTCTATCCTAAAAAAAATCTAGACCTCACTACTTACTCTTCAGAGTGCAAAAAAAAGATCAGGAATTCCTACATCTCCTGTCCATATAGCTATCTGAAACCACTGAAAAAGCGTGCCATTTATTGTTAGTCCACATGGAGAATTTCTATTAGCTATTACTAAACATATGCTCAGCCCGAGTAGTGGGAATTTGTTGATTCAGTTTAAGGGTGCCAAATCTTCTGAAGAACCATGAAGAAAGAACTCATTGTTAACATATAATGGAGAAAGTAGAGAGTGTTAGATTGTTTTTTTGCAGTGCAGCAAATTATATACAAAAAATCATACAAAAAATGAATATGTATCTTACAGTACACTAAAGGAACATAACCACAGTTGTAGAGACAAATGCTTTTGAAGACTATAAAATGCTAGAACCCTTAAAGCAGTCTCTTTGTTAACATTATGTCATTGCATATCATATTTTTGCACAGCATTCCTGCCAATGTCTTGCACAGACTAGGTTCTCTGACTTCTGTGATACTGCTGTAGTATTTTGGCAAGTTTAAAAAATGGTGTCTGTATTTTTGACATATAAATGTAAGCATTTAGTTTTTAGCTAATAAGCTATTGCCACAGGGAATTACAACATGAGAAAACATTTACTTTACATATTACAAGTTACACATACCTACACCAGAAGTATCTCTGCAACTCATTTCTGACATTATATACTGGCTTTTATCTTTATTTTCAGTGCCCCACATGCAAAAATCAAAAGTTGAATCACAAAAAAATGGGATAAAAATAGATTGGCTCTCCGGGTTCTGATAAAATCAAACAGAATCACATTTATCATAACTAAATTAAGAATGTTTTACTTGAGAAATCCCCTAAAAATCATGCAGATAAAGTGACATCATTAGTTTAATTCAGTTTACCCATGCTGTTTTGTTTGTTTGTTTTTTTAATCATGGTGTGGCTAACAGAATATAAAATATTCAGTTATACTTTCATTATCCAATGAAGTTGCAAAGGAAGAGAGACACTGTGTGCACAGAGATACCCACAGAGAGGTTTTCCTAGCAACAGGGAGCAGGAATGTGCTGACAACTTTCCATACCTTCATCAAATTACTGGTGACTCATGACCACAGTCCATAGGTGAGAAGCCTATTGCACGTATAAAAGAGACCTGTTTAAAATGTAGCTGATGTTTTTTCCCAGCCATATGTTCTTTCTCAAATCTTTAAGAAAACACCCTTTGAGAAAGTTTGTGTGTCTGGTTGAAGATGTTTCAAGGGGCAAAATCTTTCAGAAAAAGTCTGGGTTATTTAATTGCAGAAAGTTGGACCTTGCCTAAGCTTCCCACTTGGTTGTCAAAAGTTGTGGAGCCACCACATTTCACACACTGAGGTTCTCCATGGCATAACGCAGACAGGTCTGAAGGCACTCCACTTCGTCTACAATGCTGACCAAGTGCATCAACTGCACTGAGCACAATGCCAAGCTTGAACAAGTAAGTATCTTTCAAATGCCAGATGTATTAACTTGGCTTCTGTGTCTCTTAAAGGCAATCCCATAATTTTTAAATCAGAGATGGCTTGCACAGCACCAGGCTGGAGTGAAAAAAACTTCTCACAATGAAAATAATTTTGGGTTTCAAAAGTATTAAGTTGTTACAGTGTATTTTCTTTACTCTTCCTATGTACACCTGCAAAGGGGACAACACTTCCTTCTGTGTTGATGTATATCCATCTATTAATTTATATTGTTCCCATCACTGTTTCATGGGAGCCTCACAACATCTCTAGGATCTAGAGAGGTCTTATCCTAAAGAATCTACAGAAAATGGGTATTAACTCAAAGTGCTTATCAGAAACAGCCATCTATTGCCAAACAGTTCTAGCATTTTGCACTGCAAAACATAAACCTGACCTGTTGTATCTCCTGTATGCTTACTTATGTTACTGACTCTAAACGTGGAAAGTAAATGCCATACAGCAATCCCACCTCCTGGGAAAAACTCTGCTAATCATTCAAGAATCTTTCCCTCAAACCACAACGATCATGATCAAGTGCCTGACTAACTGCAAAAGCCAGTGCCTCTGCACTGCAGTCGAGATGCTCACCCAGCATAAATTCATGGAGAACCACTCAGAGCTGAACCCAAATTAAACTGAACTTGAATTCAGTAAAGACAAATAAGGTTTTGTTACCGTTCCAGGAATTTCATCTCTTCTACTTGCTAGTGTAAAACCAGAGCGCATTTTAAGTTAGCACAAACATGAAAGGGAGGAAAAAGTGATGAAGAAAGACTATTCCAAAATGTGGTGTCATGATAGTAAGGATGACAGAATAAGCTTCCCCTTCCCCCCATCGGCTAGGGTCTCCAGTCTGGACTTGTCCCACCCAGGTTTTGGCATCTAAATTAGGAATATTCCTTAATTTCCTCTGGAATTAGTGGTGAGATATGTGCTCTTCAGGTAATTCACATTCTAGATGGGCTGAATCATCTTCTGGAGAGGTCTTTCCCTCCAAACTCTGACCAAACTGAGAAAGTGCCTCATACAGGTGTATAGCTTCAATAGTGCCTTCACAACTTCATGCTTTTCTAAACCTCCATAGAGCTGGGAACAACGTAGCTCATACCATTTATGAAATTGATAACTGTTGAATTGTTTGCATTTATATCCTTTTTATAGAGGGACAGACTGTGAAGAGAAAGTAATACAAGAGACAAGAAGACAATTGCTGCGTTTGAATCCTAATTTAGTTTTGGAATATGTTACCTTCAAAGTGGAAGCCGTTGGCATTCAAGGCAATTATCCTATCAACATATTATGTGTTCTGATTGTGACAGCAACACAATGATGATGTTGCATTTGCAGGGCTGCTCTCAGACAGGATGACAGATGGTATCTCCATTTCACAGTGCTGTCCCCAAAGAGATTTAAAAAACCACGAGTAGCTTTCAAAGCAGATAATGCTGAAGAATAAAAAGTGATGATTATTCATGCAATTTAGACAATGTTAAGCTGCAGCCAATAGCTGTCAATATTTACTGGAGTTCAATCTCGGTCCTTGAAATCCCTGAGCAACGCCTCTGTTTTAAAGATGAATAATGACTGTGAGGTGCACGAATAACAGTGCAGCAAATACGTGAAGGTATAAGACCAGCAAACAGATATTTGCTCAGCCCTTTTTGCTCTCCAGAAAATTTGCACTTGCTGAAAGGCTTTTAAAATCTGTAGGAGTGGTGTGAATTACCTGACTGTGGAATTTCACCCACAGAAAAATGGAGTACCTCTATCCTGTGTGAATACTAACCATGAATGGCAATTTGATAAACAGGAATAAAAACACAAAGATCCACAGAGACCCTACATTGTATTCAACAATTCTGCATGGACAGAGTTGACAAAAGCAATATGAAGACATTGCAAGGAATCATACATTCAAAGCAGCAAGCCTAAGCATTCTGCCTGCTAATCCCATAGTACAAATCTGTGATGACAGATTCCTTTGAAAGCAAACATCTACTTTTCTGATTGTTTTGGTAAAAATTTAGAGGACTAGTAAAATTCCTATATGAGAAATATTTCCCAAATTGAACTAAATACTTCCTATGATACCGAGCCATTTCATTGTGATACACAGCACTAACTCAACCAAACTCAGACAGCTAGACCACTCCAGGACATTGCCACACGTTTGAGTAAAACTAGCTGGCCGGATATCTCTGGGCAGATCTGGAAGGGTAGAAATGGGCCATGAATTGCTTTTTTTTCCTCACATCTCAACAACCTACAGTCATAAATAATTCCTTTGTCCAGTGACTACATTTTTACCGTGTCTGCTGAAGAAACTACTCACCAATGTGAATTAGGGAATCACAGTCCATTCTCTAGAAAGTAAATAGATTTCTCAGTGCTTTCATTCATTTCTTAATTGTGAGACAAGAAGATCTAAATGCATCATAAGTCAGGAAAAATAAAGATAAATTAATATCTTCCCAACATTTTTCAGCTGTCCTGGTTTTGGCTGGGATAGAGTTAATTTTCCCTCTAGTAGCTGGTATAGTGTTATGTCTTGGGTTCAGTATGAGAAGAATGTTGATAACACACTGATATTTTCAGTTGTTGCTCAGTAGTGTTTAGACTAAGTCAAGGATTTTTCAGCTTCTGATGCCCAGCCAGCAAGAAGGCTGGAGGGGCACAGGGAGGTGGGAGGGGACACAGACAGGGCAGCTGACCCAAACTGGTCCATACCAGGGGTATTCCATACAATGTGACATCATGCCCAGTATATAAACTGGAGGGAGTTGGCCTGGGGGCAGAGAACCTAGCTGCTCAGGAACTAACTGGGCATCGGTCAGAGTGGTGAGCAATTGCATTGTGCACCACTTGTTTTGTATATTCCAATCCTTTGTTTATTACGATTGTCATTTTATTAGTGTTATCATTATCATTATTAGTTTCTTCCTTTCTGTTCTGTTAAACTGTTCTTATCTCAACCCATGAGTTTTAGGTTATTTTTTTTTCCAATTCTCTCCCCCATCCCACTGGGTGGGGGGGAGTCAGTGAGCGGCTGCATGGTGCTTAGTTAACTGCTGGTGTCAAAACATGACACAGCTTCTAAGATTCAATAATCTTGATGGTTTAAACTATATATTTTCTAAATAAGCAACAGGACATCAACCAAGAATAAAACAATATTCTCATGTCAGCATCTACCCAACACACCTTTAAAGGGTTGATACTTTGCACGTCTAATATTGCTCCTCTAATGCCTTAGGAAAAAAGCAAAGCATAAGAAAAACTAGTGAAGACATACACCTGAAAAATAATTATTGCTCTTTTTTGTAAGTTTAAGAAAAGGTGACCTCAGCTTCATTGCTGTAGAGTATCTACTTATTACCTACCCATCCATTCCTCTGTATACTCAAAACACTCCAGGCTGAAATTGTCCCACTTTTGTTCAGTCATCTAAATGAGATATCTGAATTAGAAATAGAATCTGCTTTGATTCCCTTTACAGCTATTGGTAAGAGATATGCCCTTCAGCTGATAATGGATTTCATTATTAAAAAGCTCCCTGAATTTAAAAATGTTTATTGCAACCCTGTCTAATGTCATCTTCATTATTATGAAGTAACACTGATAATTTTAAGGTCATACAAAACAACTTTAAAGCATGTAACCAGTGGATTTTATGGACAAAAACATTCTGTCCTCCAGAGTAGCAAGTAATCTTCAATGAATGCTGTTTACACCCTACTCAGTAACGAAACAGAGAATTAGAGAAATTAGACAGCAATTATGGAAAGTTATCAAATGAGGCATTGGGGAAGGGATTCTATTTTGAAGCCATCCTTTTCATTGATTAAAGAAACACTTGTCATTAAGAACCTAAGAATCCACCTTAATTCATTCTTCATTTCACTTTCATTCTATCTTATTCTTACAAAACTTCACAAAACGTAACTTCTGAATTCTTTAAGATGCTTTAGCAGCCTAGTAGTCAACCAGTGCTGTTGAAGCCATTCAGTTGGAAGTAACAATAATGAAAATTTGTTTTCCACTGGACTTTCTAAAGGATATGGCTGTCTTTGCTTAAAACTGAGGGACCTCAGTAAGAAGTAGCAGTGAGTTGCTAATCAGACACTCACATGAATGGACAACTAATTTGTCTTGATCTACAAGAATAAATTTAAAGAAATAATAATCCCATTGCCACATCTTATGTGAATCCTACATCTTGCTATATCTGAAGATATATACTGAAAAAATATATACTGAAAAAAACCCAGCCGTGGAAAAGCAACAGAAAATGTAACTGGGTTGTGTCCCTAGATTACATAACCATTCTCTGCTGTACTGGCTATGAAGGTTTGCTTACTGTCGTGGTTTCAGCTCAGCCGGTAACAAAAGCACCACGAAGCCGCTCACTCACCACCCACCCCCGCGCCTGGCCACATTGGGATGAGGAGAAAATCCAAAGGCAGGCTCATGGGTCGAGACAAGGACTGGGAGGGATCACTCCCCACTTATGGTCACGGGCAAAAGACAGGCTCAACTTGGGGAAGAAACAAAATCAATTTTAATTTACTACAAATCAAATCAAATAAAACACACAAGGGTATTGGGAAGGGAAACCAAACATCATAACACCTCCCCCCACCCCTCCTGCCTTCCCGGCTCAACTCCATTCCCGGTGCTTTCTACCTCCTCCCCCCAGCGGCACAGGGGAACAGGGGATGGGGGTTGAGTCAGCTCGCCACACATTGTCTCTGCCGCTCCTTTCCTCAGGGGGAAGATTCCTCACTTCAGAAGAATCAGACCTTTTACTACAACCATTGACCTGAGAAACAGGTGGGAAGATATACATAACTACCAGCAGTTACTGGGGTTTGGTGCAGGAGATGAAGGCAGGTTGTTTATACAATGTAACAAGTGTTGATGATAAAAAAGTAAAATTATGTGAAATCAATGGTGATTTAACTGAGGCTTTTTGTTTATGAACCTTGCAAAGGCAGGAGTAACACAGACTGGAGGAGATGTTATGCTCAATTGTTCTGCAAGTCTCCTCAGATTTTACTGAGTTACAAAGGACTCCCCCTGCTAAAGTACAGTGGTCCATTCACAGCTGCTGTGGGAACAGTGGTGCTGGTTTTCATTAATGCCAAAGAATCACTGGGTATTTTCTTTATTCTGAAAGGATGTAAAGAAAAGTAAACCCTTTTCATTTCATTTTAAAGGAAGGCTGACTGTTCGAGCAAGTATTTTATAAAACAGCATAAAGTCTTCTTCCTTTCATACCCCTCTCCAAAATACTAGGGGCGAACAGTGAAATAGTCAGAAATCAAATGCTGAAATAATTCTTTTTTAAGCTATCTTCATTGTGTTTAACAAAGATTTTCCACCTTTTAAATTTGGACAATCAAGAAGATTTTATTATTAATTAAGATACACTATTTAAAGTCAAGCACAGGTGAAATGACCACTATTAATTCTTCCTATTAAGGTCTGCACAAGCATTTCTTCCTGGGCTACAAATTTCTTCATACTACAGGTTGCCTGATGAAAATCCATCATATGGCATTTAGACACAGGGCTTTGAGACAGTCTTGCCCTAGCTTTGGGAGGTCTGATGATGCCTGATTTTGCACCAAAGCTGCAGGTGCAGTTCTAAGAGAAGCGTGAAGACCAGCACACCCTTTTCCCATACTGTCCATGTGAGCTGTGCCACGTGATGGACCTGTTGTACTTGTTTGCTTACAGCTTATTGTGGGGGAGTTGTAAACTATCACTATTCAAAAGCATATGGCTGAAAAGAAGAGAGGAGAGTGATCTATCTTTCTTAATGGTATTTCACTATAGTGGGAATCCGTCTGAGAGAGGAACAGATGGTCCTTCCTCACAGAATGTGCTCATGTGGCAGAAGCACCTGCACAGTAGGCTGGGGCAGGCAGAAACAAGGATGATGGCACGGAGAGTGCCCTCCAGGTTGAGTGCAGCCTGCAGCTTTTCTGAGAGGAACAGAATTCAGGTCTGCAAATGGATGGATATTCACAAACCCCATCTCTGTTTGTATCAAGTGACAAGGAGGCCCATGCCATGACCTTGTTGCAAGCGTTCATGGAACAGACAGGTGCAGATGTGCCAGGTCCTAGTCACTGCCCCAGCACTCTAAATGTCTCCTTAATGCATAGCAGTGCCTAATAATTTATGTGACCTAAATAATGGCTATGTCAATCTGGCCTCTAGAATTCTTTGGAGCTGTTCCTCTCTTGCTATACAGCTGCAACTGCTTTTACAATAGCAGCATCTTGATGTCCCTGAAAAGCTTGTTGTGGTTTCGGTTTCAGCCGCCCAGCTGGTAACAAAGCACCATGGAGCCGCTCACTCACTCCCCACCCCCGCGCCTGGCCACGTTGGGATGAGGAGAAAATCCAAAGGCAGGCTCGTGGGTCAAGACAAGGACTGGGAGGGGTCACTCCCCACTTATGGTCACGGGCAAAAGACAGGCTCAACTTGGGGAAGAAACAAAATCCATTTAATTTACTACCGATGAAATCAAAACAAGGAGATTGGGAAGGAAAACCCAACCTCAGAATACCTTCCCCCCACCCCTCCCTCCTTCCTGGCTCAACTCCACTGCCGGTTCTCTCTCGCTCCTCCCCCCGGCGGCACAGGGGAACAGGGGATGGGGGTTGAGGTCAGCTCGCCACACCTTGTCTCTGCCGCTCCTTTCCTCAGGGGGAAGATTCCTCACTCGCTCCCTGCTCCACCGTGGGG
>VYZV01004652.1:56500-75209 GCA_013401275.1 Pandion haliaetus | reverse complement strand
CTGCGCCCCCCCCCGCTACCCAAAAAAAACCCGCACCACACAAACCCATAACAGCTTGCCACGCAAGTGGAGAACAGTACATACAGCCCTCACCCTGTATCCTTCTTTCCACTAATATCATTGCATGCACTGAAGGTATGTATTTTTTCCTCTGCCTTGGCAGGAGACTACTATAAAAATACCATCCTTGCACATTACCCACAACACGCTTCCAAGAAGCAAAGAAAACCATCAATTAATTTGAAGGTGTTTAGTTAGTTGAATAGTTAACAGTGACCTTTCCTCATGGATTACAACTGTGCTGCTACAAGGCACATGTAAAGGCACAGTAAACAAAGGAAAATACCAACTTAAATATATGCCTGTACATGTACATATACATATAGATACTCTCTTAGCATAGTCTCCGTATTTCACACACAGCAAGACTCAGAGCAAGACTCTGAGTAATCACAATGATCACAAAAATATTCATCATTCTAGAAGGTGCTGGAGTTATTGCCACACTGTAGGCTCCTCAGATTTATCTGTAACACAGGTCTCATAGTGAGTTTTGTCAAAGCAAATCAGAAATAGAGAAAGCAACTGTATTTCAGCTTTTCATTCTTGAAGCAAGGGAGAAGGAAGATGCAAAATCTACATGTTTATACACAAGTGACCTCCATGGCATATTTGAAACGCAAGACTAATGGTGGTTAGATGCATAAGTGACTATTGAACTGACTATGAACTTCTTAAAATTAGATTAAGTCTTTTAACAAAGACATTATCCAAAATTATGGGAGTAACCCTAGAAAATACATAATACTTTAGTGTGAATAAGGACTGTACCGCAGAAGGAAATCTGCTAATCCCCCCTACTTACTGTGCTTTGGTTTGTGCCACAGTGTAGCCCCAGAGCATGTGAACTGGATTCATTCCATGTGAAACTAAACCAAAGCACATCTCATCATGCTAACACCAGGGCATGCTTAGTCAATAGGGCCATCCTTGAGTTAATCTGAACTAAAATCTTTGAAATACATATGGTGTAGCTGTCAGATCTACGGCATTAACTAGTTCACAGATTCATTCTGATTTTAATATAATACTTGCTACTGTTGATACAGCCACAGATCATCAAAGCCAAAATTCATCTAGGGCTTTCATGGATTGATTTATCTGTCAGCCTAAGCAGGAGTAGGTCAGCTTAGATCACAAATTCTGTGGGGAGAGAAACAAATTTTTCTTCCATATTTCCTTGGTGTTCAAATCTATGAGGGGCTATAAGCATTGATCAAATTGCAATGATGTACCAAGATAGCAAGGATGGACTGCAATAGTGTTAAATTTCCCCAAACAAAACACAAACCCACTTTCATGCATTTCTTCAATGAGACTTTTAAAAAAAGACTAAAAATGTACATAAAATCTAAAAAAAACCAAACCAAAACAAAAAAACACAACGCTCTTACTTTCCCTGTTCTCCCTATATCACTTTTTACTCTTTCTTTGAAGTAGAATCACCTAAAATGGTATCCTTGAGAATCTGTGGGAAGAAGATCAGAAGAGCAAAAAAGAATGAGCTTTTACATGAGAATTACAGACTCGACAATTTCCACTTCCTGAAAAAACACTAGAAGAGATAAAAAGCCTGTAACCATATTGTGGATTACAAAATGATGAGCAACAAGTTTATATGAGTTTGTCAAGTTCAATATCCCCATTCCTGCTGTGGTGGGAAAAGCAATTTACCACAAATATCTTGCCTTTTGTTAAGGCTCTTGACTGTGTCATATGACTTTTCGTGAACAAAACAAGGGAGTGTTATAGAGGTTACAGAAGAGTACAAAACTGGTTGAAAAAAACCCTTACTTATAATGATTACTGGTCATCATTACACTAGAAATCCCTAAACCTGTGTCATGGTTTAACCCCAGCCAGCAACTATGCACCATGCAGCCGCTTGCTTACTCCCCCCTTCTCCCAGTGGAATGGGGGAGAAAATTGGGAAAAGAAGTAAAACTTGTGGGTTGAGATAAGAATGGTTTAATAGAACAGAAAAGAAGAAAGTAATAATGATAATGATAACACTAATAAAATGACAGTCGTAATAAACAAAGGATTGGAATATACAAGTGATGCACAACGCAATTGCTCACCACCTGCCAATCAACAGCCAGTTAGTCCCCGAGCATCGATCCCCCATGCCCCCACTCCCCCCCAGTTTATATACTGGGCATGATGTCACATGGTATGGAATACCCCTGGTATGGACCAGTTTGGGTCAGCTGCCCTGACTGTGTCCCCTCCCACCTCCCTGTGCCCCTCCAGCCTTCTTGCTGGCTGGGCATGAGAAGCTGAAAAAATCCTTAACTTTAGACTAAACATTACTCAGCAACAGCTGAAAACATCAGTGTGTTATCAACATTCTTCTCATACCTAGCTCAAAATCATAGCACTATACCAGCTGCTAGGAAGACAATTAACTCTATCCCAGCTGAAACCAGGACAACCTGGCACTGCTCAGTATTTTTGCTGATAACCTGGATGATGAAAAAGAGACTATCCTTGTTAAAACTGAATATGCTAAACTGAGAATGACAATCAGGAACCTGAAGGACAGGCTTAGAAAATGGTGTTCATAAACTGGAAAAATAAAAATTGTCTAGGGGGAAAAAAGAAAATATCTTTGGATCATTAAAGATAAAGCGGCTATTGTACTAAAGAGAAAATAGTCAGGTAAAGAATTGCCAGGTGACAGTTTTTCAGAGAAAACGATGATGTTATTTTGAATTGGAAGCCAAGCAAGAACTGAGCAATAATATGTTGCAAAATATGTAAACAGCGTGAAAGGAAAATATATCTATATACACATATCTATAGGGCCTGCACAAACCTTTAAGTCACCACAGCCTTGGCAAACCTCTGCTGGAATATCATACCAAGTTTTGGCCATGCAGAGAGTGAGCTAGAAAATGATAACTGGGAACAATGACTGAATCACAAAAAGTTCCCATTTGTTAAAAATTCAGAGTTGAGATGGGAAAGGCGTGGAGAGGTCATGAAGACAAAACAGTTTTCAATGTGTTTCTATATGGCTCTTACAAAGAGGAGTGGTATCAGCTGCTCTCCATGCTGTTGGGGAGTGTCAAATACACAAGCAAATATTCAGATTTGCTGTCAGGAAAATAAGGCTAAGGCTAAGACTAAGGCTAGCAAAGCATTGAATTCTTGGGGAGTTTCAGGGTCTTTAAGCATCAGAGATCTTTAAGGATGGGTTAGACACCCCCTGTCCAGTATGATACAGCTGATACTACTCAAGTGTGGTAGGGAATAGAGTACATGGTCTCACTCCATTCCTTTTAGACTTACATTTCTATGATAGATTTTGAGATGAGTCTAAATTAAAATGGTGATATCTTTTTTTTTTTCATAAAAAATCTATAACCAAGAGTTACAGATCACAAGTACCTACTCAAAAGTTTGGAAGGTTTAGGAGAGCTCCTGCACTATAATTTTCTCCTCTCAAATGAGTCAAGATGTTCAAAAGACCTTAAAGTTAATGAGATTTAGCCTCTTTACTACCAAATCTCCTGAAATATCTTCTAAGTTTCCCTTTTGTTACTAGTCAGCAGGAGTTAAAAGCATGCATGAACTGTCCAAGAGTGTTGTGAACCAAAGATGTATCCATTAATAAAATAATGCACAATTCCATTTAGAATCATCTTTGTTGTCTTAGTGAGGTAAATAGTAGATGTTTAAACTATTTGTCATTATTATATTTCTTGGTTTTCCTTGTTACTTGACTGTTACTGTAAAATAAACACTGAACTTGAGTTTTATTGATCTAAAATCCATCTAGGATACCAGATACACAGTAATTTGTAATTAACATTCTTTCTAGGAAGGCATTTTACTATGTCCATTGTATAAATCTAAACTCTATTTTTCAATATAGTCTTTTAACCACACACTTTTCTTCTAATTGTTGCCAAAAGTTTTTGGAAAATGTCAAATGCATTTGACTTTGTTTTAAGTTATCTCAACTTTTTTTTCATTCTTCCAAATCTAGAAGTGCCCAGTATTGCGTTTTTACCCTAAGAAATACTAGGTTTAGGACAAGCAACAGCTTGATACTGTTCTGTTACTTTAAAATACCATCTGATTTGGATCAGCAGTGATAATCAAAGCTATTAGATAGTCCCAAAACACTGAAAAATCCTGTATTTTTTTTACTCTCTGTGCATTTCCTGCTTTTAATATTTAAACACCAGTTTTTCTGGATGTTGAAGTAAACAGAATGTTTGCTAGTGAATTCAGCGGGATTGGACAAGGTTCTGCTTGTATCTTACTAGGCAGTCCATCCTCTCCAAGCAAATTACATTCAATTGACACTTTACACTACCGACACCAATAATAACGAATGCAAATCATGAAGAAAATTCTGTCAGCCAGACTGAGAATGGAAGAGAAATTCTGTTTCTGAGTGAGTATGTAATGATCCAGCTTAAAATCTCTACCCTTCTGAAGTCAATGGAAAGTCTTTAGCAGGCTTCAATGGGACAAGGATTAGCCCTCCTTTTTTAGGTGCCCAAATATGTTCTCAGTTCAGCTAGCCCGAACACATCTTCTCCTCAGCAGCTGCGTAAAGAGAAATAGATTTTTTACTTTCCGATTTTTAATGAATATAAACTTAAATATAGATATCTGCCACTGGTAAAGTTACTTTCTGCTGAATCTTACCATTCACACACTAAAAAGTTCATTGGAGCTGTATTTGGAAATAATCTCCCATAGTGATAAGATCGCTTTGCCAAGCTTTAACTCAGAGTCAACACATACAACTGAGTTAGTTATACCGCCTTGACATAAAAGATTTATAATGGACATGCCAACAAAACCTTAAACTACACTATCTCTGTGCAACTGCATTGCTATAATAAGACTTAATTTGATTTTTTTGAGAGCTATAAGATTAAGGCGTAATCATAAATTCCCCTGTGACAAAATATAAACTACTTCTTATTGATCTTTCAGAAACCAGACCAATTTTTTGATATTTAACAGTCATTTACAGCAACAACAGGTGTATTATTGTTCCAATAACACAATGTCTATGACACTCTGATTTTCAGAGACACACACTAGAGTGGTCTCTTGAGAAGCCTGATTAAACTCCTGGCCCAAACAATAGGGAATAACAAGGATTAACCAATTGCTTGAGGGTTATCTTATGGATTTTGTTTTGGTCTGCATTGATTTATATGAACCCTTCCAAAAGGCTTATCGGCATCTGTTAAGCAGGTCCCAAAACTACATGAATTGAATGAGGACTTTGTTGTTGTTGTTATTCTAACATTCAGAGCAAGGTAATAGTGCTTCAGAAGTCTTTTGCAGCACGTTTCAATAAATTAAGTCAATCCTTACTAATGCATTAACTGCTTGTTTAGGCACAGCATCTTTATAATTATATTAGATGAAAGATATATAGCTTGGCAGTATTACTGAATGTGTCATTCCAATTTATCCTCTTCAAGTTATTAGGTTGATTTTATATATTTAGTTATTGCTATTAAAATTCCCTATCCAGACAGTGGTGCTATTGAGTGTAAACATAATAAAAACATGCATTAAGAGTCAACCTGTGAACCAAACATCTTATCATCTAAATACTCAGGAAGACAGAGAAGAGTACAGAAGAATTTCCACCCCAGCTTGAGAACAAAGATCACAGAAATTAGCAGGGTAAATGAGTTAGAAGCATTTGGTACAACTTCAGCTCTGACATTCTTATTGTAATTTTCATCCAAAATAACTTGCCAATGATCATACAGGAAGCTTAAGAAAAACACTGTAATTAACGCCAAATATCTTCTATCTCTGGGCAGCACTGTAATGACAAGAATACCCTCCCCTTTCCTCTCAGGTAAGACCATATTTCCATCATATCAACAGCTCTCTAGCTGAATAAGATCCCAAGAAATATGTATAACTGTAGGGGATCATATTAAAATTTCAGTGGAACAAAATAATGGATAAGTTCAGTGTGATGAATTCTTTTCCTAGACAACACCTTGAAATAATGCTATGGAGTTTGTTTAGACAACATTGGCAAAATTCTGATTTTATTTTTAGACCCAGTGTAGATTTATAAGGTTTGACATCGTTATTATTTCAGTAAAAGGCATGGACTCTGAGTTCAGAGGTCACGTGGCCATCTTTATAATCACCAAACTACTGAGCACAAAGAGTTTGAACTTCTAGAGAAATAAAACCCTAAATTTGGAGAAAAGTTTGCAGGTATTCTGCTCAAAGGCTATTCTTTATAACTGTGGGAGAGTTTCTTCCTAGGGGAGACATTTGAGAGCACTTAAGTTACTAAAGTGGCTTCTGCATTAGTGTTTGCCTGAAAGTGAATAGAATTTCACCCTCTTCTTTAGCTGGTTTGTGGTGTTGTGTCTACAGAGAACGTATGACAACTACGTTTGCTGAGACAGTAAATGAGGTCCACTAGCTTGCATATGTGTGTAAAGCAAGTAGTAAAGTAAGAGCACAGGAAAATGGTGGCACCAGGCTGGCCTTTGTGTGGGAATTAGCATAGCGAGTGCGACGCAGTTAGCAGCAGTATCAGTGCAAGTTCTGCCTCAGTTGTGTTATGCCTCATTGCACCAATTAAAAAATGGGCATGCAGAAAGGCAACCCTGAAATGACAACATTGCACGGATACCACAATCTTTATATGTTCGGCGAATATTACATATGTTAACTTGGTTATAAACAGTAGAGATCTGACTTTTTTATTTCAAACATGAAGTTAGTCTTTTCCAAAGCAGTCCACATTTAAAACAAACAGAAAGCACTTTTAAATCTCATTTCAGAGTGAAATTGATCAGCTGTCTCAACCTTAAAAAAAAGAAAAAAAGAGCATCTTGATATAATTGAAATAGCTACTGAGACTAGTAGTGGGTGATTCCCCTGCTAACAGAGAGGGTATATTATCATAACTTTGACCTTGGGTGAAAATTCTGCTCTTAGTTCTTAAATAAGATTCACTTATGAAGTCAGATAGCAACTGTCTTTAAAAATCAATGATATGACAATCCACACGGAATTTTGCAACCTCTGTGAGCCACCTGTTCCAGTGCTTGATCACCCACACAGTATTTTATTTTATTCCTTAGGTTTAAATGGAATTTCTTGCAGTTCAATCTGTGCACATTGCCTCTTGTCCATCCACTGGATATCACTGAAAAGACTGTCTCTGTCTTCTTTACTGCCTCCAACTAGGTATCAATCCACATTGATAAGATTCCCCTTGACCCTTCTCCTCTCCAGGCTGAACAGTCCCAGCTCTCTCAGCCTCTCCTCATATGACAGGTGCTTCAGTCCCTTAATCATCTTCATGGCCTTTCAGTCAACTTGCCCCATTAAGCCCATGTCTCTTTTGTACTGGGAAGCCCAGAACTGGACACAGTGTTCCAGATGCAGTCTCACCAGTGCTGTGTAGGGGGAAAAAATACCTTGACCTGCTAGCAACACTTTTCCTAAAGCAGCCCCAGAGGCTATTGGCTGTCTTTGCTGCAAGGGCACATTGCTAGCTGATGGTAAACTTGATGTTCACTGAGACACTCAGGGCCTTCTCTGTAAGATTGCATTGCAGCTGGTCAGCCCCCAGTGTGCACCAGTGCCTGGGGTTATTCCTCCCCAGATGCAGGACTTTGCATTTCCCTTTCTTCAGCTTCATATGATTCCTGTTGAACCAATACTTAAGCCTGTTGTGGTTCCTATCGATGGCAACACAACCAACTGGTATACTGTATCCCCACAGTTTGATATAATCTAAAAACTCGTTCAGGGTGCTGTCTGTCCCATCAACCAGGTCATTAATGAAAATGTTAAAACAGTATTGGCCCCATAATCAACACTGGAGTACACTACTATTGACTGGCCTCTAGATGGCCTGTCACAACCCTTTGAGACCAGTTTTCTGTCCACCTCACTGTTCACTTACCTAGTCTGTGCTTCATACTTTGTCTATCAGTGTGTTATGGGATACAGTGTCAAAAGCCTTGCTAAAGTCAGGGTAAACAATATCCAGTCCTCTCCCCTTATTCACCTAGCTAGTCATTTCCTCATAGAAGGCAGTCAAGGTAGCTAAGCATGAGTTCCTCTTCACTAAATCCAAACTATGTCCAGTCACCTTCTTGTCCTTTATAAGTTTTTAAATGGTTTTCAGGATTATTTGCTCCATCACTTTCCCAAGTATAAAGGTGAAGGTGACCAGCCTATAGTTCTGCAGATCCTCCTAGCTCTTCTTGAAGATAGGAGTGACATTTGCTTTCTTCAAGTCCTCAGAAACCTTCCCTGACCACCATGACCTTTCAAAGATAATTGGCAATGACATTGACCAGCTCCCTCCATACTTCTGAGTGCATCCTATCAAGACCCAAACTTTCAGTTTGTTTAAATGTTCCCTAACCTAATTCTCCTTTAACCAGGCTAAGTTTTCCTTGCTTTGGGCTTTCCCACAGTTACAGGTTTGTGTGGCATGGGTTTTTTTTGGTAGCGGGCGATGGGGCCGCAGGGGTGGCTCCTGTAAGAAGCTGCTAGAAGCTTCCCTGGCTCCAAGTTGGACCTACCTCTGGCCCAGGCTGACCCAATCAGTAATGGTGGTAGAACCTCTGGGAGAACAGATTTAAGAAGGGGAACATGCAGTCAGTGGGGGAACTGGAATGTGAGAGGAACACTTCTGCAGATATGGAGGTCAGTGGGGGAGGAGAGGCACCTGACGAGGCTGATGGCCCTGCAGCCCGTGGTGAGATGGCAGGCTGTACCCGTGCAGTCCAGGGAGGGGAGCAGTGGAGCAGAGGCTCCCAAAGATGGCCGTGACTCCACGGGAAAGCCCGTGCCTCTCTTTTGCCCATGACCATAAATGGGGAGTGATCCCTCCCAGTCCTTATCTCGACCCACAAGCCTGCCTTTATATTTTCTCCTCATCCCAGTGTGATCAGGGGTGGGGGGGAGTGATCGAGCGGCTGTGTGGTGCTTTGTCACCAGCTGGGCTGAAACCACGACACCTACTCTTGCAGGGGCCTAGTATTGCTGAAGGCAAATCCTACCAATAGAGACTGAGACAAAGGTGGCACTGAATACCTCAGCCTTTTTCATATACTTTGTCACTAGGTTCCCCACTGAATTCAGTGAAGGACCCATCTTTTCCCTGGTCTTCCTTTTCCTGCCAGTGTACTTGTAGAAGCCCATCTTGTGGTACTTCCTGTTCCCCTCCAAAAAAGCTTCTTCACCTACTGGTCTGCAAGCTCAGACCCAAGGAAGAAGCCAGCAAGACATTAGCTTCCTTCAGCAATTCTTACACTTAGGAGTAAGGCAAAATCTCACTGAAGTAACATCAGTATATTCTGACAAGGTTAAAGGTATGGGGTATTTATCTGTCCTTTAGCTCCTGCTAACATCTATCAACACATTGTAGTCTGGTTGGCTACTGTAGATAGCAGCGTCTTAAAAGAATATTCCTATTTGTTGTAGAAGCTGATGGGTATTTCCCTGACCTGTCAGTGTTCTTTACATCTGAAAATTACAATGGTTTTACTGATGGGAGAATCCTACTTGCTAGCACACTCTAAAAAAACCCCAGAGATAAAGAAGAGCCAAAGGCAGTATATACACATACACTTCCCAAAGACAGTGAACTTACGTATGCGATAAAGGGCCATCAAACAGTTATCATCACAGAATCGTGTTTTCCAGGAATTGGGATCTTGTTTCGAAACAGCAAAAAAAAAGTGTTCAGTACCAAAGACTGAATCTATAGCAAAGAGAGACTAATTATTCAGCTAAGTAAGCAGAACACATGGTATTGACAAGAATTACATTCTACACTTGACATTTTCTTCTATAATGTTTGTGTGAAACAAAATATGTTTGCGTGGGCTGAAATCCAAGACACTTCTTGTTTCATTTGAGTCAGTGGGACCCACAAGAACACCTGAGTATTTTCCCAAATTGGGAACTTTCTGTCATACCGACTCCTAAGGTCCCTGACAAAGGGAATATGAGAGAAGGCTTCTATAACACAAATACTGTGAATATGCCAGGCACATAATAAATAGTTTGAGAATCATAAAACTTTGAAGAGTCAAATTGTTGCGAACAGTGGTATACCATCTTAACATTTACAAAGAATTTTCCCCCACAAATATCTGAGATCTATCTCATCATCTTATTTTAAGCAACAGTGCAGCTTTTCACACTATGATAAACATGGGAAGCACACAGTGTTTCTTCAGACTTTCACACCTTTAGTTCCTAGCTTATCCACTAAGCTACACTTAAGGTTGACCAGAATTGCAATTACACAGAAAGGTGTGATATAAAAACCAGACTAAAGAACATAGTGGTTCATCTGGATGTACTGCAATAGTACAAAAAAAATGTGTTTTATGAAACACAATTAACATACATATTTACATTTGCAACCTGAATTCTTCTTGAACATTTTTTTTATTGTATTATTTTACTTCTATGTTTACTGAAAACAATTGTGATCTTCCTTATGACAGGCAAAAACCCCATTTTTAAACTTCTAATTGCCTAGAAAAAGCAGCTTAGGCTTTGATAGATGTAGATTCCCTACTGTTTGCTTTACCCTGAGAGACATATTTGAAATAAAACCATGTTCTACTACAGGGCACATCACTCACATTCTTTTTATGCATGCTGCTAGAAAATGTTTTCCGTAGATCTATCATAATTTTGGTTCAAAGCCATTGTTTCTCTTCAACTCTCACTTAAAGAATATTATTTATAGTCTACTAAGCAGTTCACTTTAGTTCATTTATGTAAAGAAAAAAAAATTAAATGGCTCCTATATCTAGCTCCATGAAGTAAAATATTTTGATTAAAAATGCATTCTAATAATATGTTTATCAGGATCTCTTCAGAATTTTCAAGCAGGCTTTCAAAGCAGTGGTGTGTGAAACTTGATTAAATGCCTCTTATGTGCTACATTTCCCTAGTATTAAGGTCAATTGAATCCTCCTCAGCAAAAGCTGGCAACTCAGATGAAATTCAGTGGGATTTAAACAACTGCTATTTGGGCACTGAAAGCTTACCAAATTCTGCTGGCTTTTTCCCCCACTAGAGGGTTGTGTATATAGCAAGACACAGTAAACAGCCTGAACTAAAATCACCAAGCTTAACAAGCTTTAAACAGAAGGAAATGAATATGCAGCACCTATTGCCAAACATTAGTTAGACTGAGATAATCAATTAAACCGAACTACATGTTAGCACCCACAAGATGCAATGCAAGCCAATGCAGAAATATTAATTCAGGCTAAAAAAAATTCATTATGCTGTATTCACACTGCAATGATCACAGCCTAACAAGCCTTTTCTCTGAGCAATTTTAGTTAGCTTTTACAGCCCCATGCCATTGGCATCTTGTTTCTGCTCCAGATTGGATACCCAACGCTCAGCAGTCTTGTACTGCTTGAACCCAGCAGCCCTGTTAGTGTCAGCTGTCAGACCAGTTTCACTGGTCTCTGCTGTTCAATAGACACATCCAAAGCTTCGTACTTCTCCAAGGAAGGATTAGAAACAACAGCCTGATCCAAGTGTCCCTTTAAATGGCAAAGATCAGGTCCAGGTCAATAATGGGATTTTTGCATGATGAATACCCCTTCCAGCTTCAAAGGAAATGTCTGCAGAAGGGGTTGCCCAAGTTTGTCACTATTATTTTCAGCAAAGTTGTAAGGCAGTGAGTTAACTGTAGAAGTGAATTAGGAATCCACACTGACATCTTGTGGACACAGAGCTAGCAAAGTATTTCTAAGCACTTAAACCCTGTTGTGTGTTTTTTAATCAAAGGGCTAAACTGGCATAGTAGAGGTGATTTTCTGAGACTTGTTAAACCGGGCTCTTTATGGCATGTACCAAGCCTGTGCAGAATGGTGTTTCATGCAGTAAATATGAGAATCTGGATCTTCATAAAAAGATGTGTGAAATTTCATTTTATACTTTTATTCCCAATGCCCAAAATTAAACACAAAACAAAATTAAAAAAAAAAAAAAACAAACCACCCAGCATTTACGTGATTATTTTGGAATACAGGCAGTGATTTAGCAAGGAACTTAAAGTCTATACTTACTTATAAGCAAAAAAGGAAACCCGCTGAAGTTAATATATGTATTAATGTGCAAAGTTTTCTGTTGCACGAACATTTGCAGAATAGCAGCCAGACACCACTGGTCTGAGTCAAGCCTATTTTTAAATTAGTAAGTTTTTATATTCCACCAACTTTCTTAGAAAAAAACAGAAATGTCCAAATCATCTTGGGAAAAGCAAAAATCCTTGTCAACAGAAAGCAGAATTACAGATTTTATTTAGATAAATATTCACAGGAACTGTTCCACAGATAGCAGAGGAAAATGTCTTGCTTCCTGCCTTTGGAGGGAACAACATAAAGGAAAATGTTTTTAATCTCTGCCTTAGGGAAAAGCAATGGTAATTCTCCCTCGTTTCTTCCAGCACTTCTCAGTGCAGCTCATTTTAGACAAGGTGTACAGACTACAGAGATGAGAAGGAAGCTTAAGCACTATTTTTGGCAGGACATGCTCTGAGAGAATTGCCTCAGAGAATTATTAACACAGATGCCAGAATGAAGCTATTAGCAGGAGGAAAACACACATTGATTGAGAACATGTATCTGAGAACACTTTTAAGTGATGATGCTCAATATTGGGTCCAAGAAGCCCTGTAATATACACCAGCTTCATAAGAATTGGTTGATTTGATGACTGTAGATGCAGAAAACTCTGAAGTAATAATTTTATGAAGAAGAACATTCCAGGGAGTCACAGATTTTCTGTATCACCAAAGGCTTCACTCCAAATGTAAGCTTTTAATTCATTTTCAGCAACTCATTTTGGAAATGGTGTGGTTCCAGTAATATTCATCCGGATCCCAAAAATTGCTTTTGCCCAGGAGATCTGTATCAAATATAGGACTTGCTTTTTTCTTTTAAAGACATTTTCTCTTTACCTTGGCATTGACCAGGGGAGCCAAGACGAAACTGGCTCACTGTTCATTTGCACCATATTTAGACTATGTTAATCCTGTGCTTTTCATTTTCCTGCAGCATTCAGAAAAGTTCCTTCCTGTAATCTCCCTTTGATGTACAATTTATAGAATTTGGGCAGGTGGGAAGGGGCTTTTCAGTGGAGATCACACGCAGCCAGAGACAGGATTTAAGATGATAGGTCTGTCAGAGGCTTAGCTGATAGATCAGGCTCACTATCTCAAGCTTGATTCAGTCACCACATTTGGTATCTGGAGTCCCCAATTTCCTTGCTACTCTGTGGAAATCTCACCTCTCTTGTTCTCTTCCTCTGGCACATTTCAAGTGTGGGTATTATGTCTTACTGCTTGATTTTAAACACTCTGTAGCTGTGCTATGTCAGCACATGAAGACAGGATGTTCTGTGGATCCTTCTTGATTAAAGCTCTATTGCACGATTACCAGTGGCTGACCAGAGCTGGACTGCAGGTCCCTGTCAGTTGCTTGTGTCTGTATTGATAAGAATCTTAGCTCTTCTCTTGGTTAGCATCAGTTCCTTTGGCATTCATTTGTATGGCTCCTGCTGCAAAAAACAATACTCACAAAAAGTAATAAGTACTTTGGGATTTCAACCTGTCAACAGTGAAAATGAGAAAGGAATGGCAGCATTTAGCCTCAGATTATTGCTTAGGTCAGGGGGAAATCAAATTTTATGATAGTAAACACAGCAAACATTCATTCCACTGGGGAAAAATAGTGTAGCACTTGTCTTTCACATACAGCAATTGCAGCTGGCAGGGGTCTTCATTCTGTGTTATATAAAAGGACAGATTTATCTTGTGTGTGTAACAAACCACAAAAGAGTAATGAAGGTCTTCAATCATAAATGGATGAAACCACATTTCCTATTTATAGCTATACAAAGAAAAATAAGAGAACTAAGTTCTGCTCACAGTGATGGTTCTCTACATTTAAAAGTGCAATGGAACAGCTTTGGCTTCAGCTTATCCCAGTTTTTAATAACTTAAGACCCTGTGCTGCAAATAATTAATCTTTGGTCTCAACAGTTTTATATACAACAGTCTGGGCAATAATATGAAAGGACTCCATAACTTTACAACTAAATCTAGCATTTTCTTCAGATTAAATTATAGAATAATATCACTGCAGCTGGTTTGCAGCCTCAAAAACATTTAGTAGGAGGAGCTGTGTTTCGTATTGTTCCCTTCTGCATTCTGAACGCTGCCTTTAAATTTCTAAACATGTAATTCCCTAAGTACGATTTTGATCCACTGAAAACTTAACCATGCACTGAACTTAAAGGACAAAATCACTTCCATTTGATCCAATGGAGTTACTGCAGTGTTTAAAGCTGGACACATGCTGAGAAATGGGTACATGAGCAGATGAATTGAAATGATGGAAACTGAAAGTAGCTGTGTTAAAAGGTTCCATTAGACCAAGGTATTACCTCCAAAAGCAGATGACTAGGGAAGTGTAAGACAGCACAGGTAAGCTTCTCAGTAGCATATCCCAGCTTTCATCTATTGAAGTTCATTTATACCTTTTCCCCCTCTCTTTCAATGGTCCAGACATTCTGATTTTTTTTTTTTAATTTCAAAGATAACTGCAGATATGAATAAACTGGTTTCACTACAGTTGTTAAGGAATCCATTACCCAAATATAAAAAAAAATGACACCACTATTAGCTTTTCATGCTTATTTTTTCTTAGTTCATTAAAGATAAACATGAACACATATATGGGTTAGAGCAAAAATTTGGTGTCTCTCTGAATTCTCCTCTCTCCCAGTTTTTGGATTTATTTTGTAGTTATACCACTTATTTATACTAAGGACCCAATCTCCCACAGACTTCATATGCAAATACCAAAGCTTGAAATTGTGATGTTTCATGTGTGATAGCAAGTGTAAGCAGTATCTTTTCCAAGTACTACATACAATGAAAACACAGAACAGTATCATATTTTGATGTGTATAACGTCATCTATGTGTAAAGATATTCTGCCTCATTCAACAATGATAACTGTATGGGAGCAGTGGTAATAAAAGAACACAGTGTTTCAGATTTCAGAACAGACCACTGATTGGCTGCTTCAGTCTTTCCCTAAACTTTAATAGTCCTTTCATCAAATCTCTTCCTTCACTGTGTCTGATTTTCTAAAGGTTTGATGAGGTTAGAGGGTATTTGAGATCTTATTTTCATAAAGCCCTTATTTTAAGTGAATATAGATCACCAGAGATAGAGGATTATATACAAGAAGATAATGTTTCAGTATTCCTTCCAGGTTACCCATCCTTGCCTCCACCCTCTGTATGCTTCCTTTTTGTTTTTTGAATTTGGCTAGGAGAAACGTTGTCATCCATGCAGGCCTCCTGGCATTTTTTGCATGACTTGAGATTTGTTGGGATGGAGCTCTCTTGAACTTGGAGGAAGTGATCCTTAAATATTCACCAGCTTTCTTGGGCCCCTCTTCCCTTCAGGGCCTTATCCCATGGGACTCTTCCAAGCAGATCTTTGAAGAGGCCAAAGTCTTCTCTCCCGAAGTCCAGGGTTGTGAGCTTGCTTTTCACCCTTCTTCCTGCCCTCAAGGTCCTGAACTCAAACATCTCATGGTCACTGCACCCAAGGCTGCCCTTGATCTTCACATCCCCAGTGAGCCCTTCCTTGCTGGTGAGTATGAGGTCCAGCAGAGCACCTCTCCTCATTAGCTCCTGTATCAATTGAAAGAGGCAGTTATCATCAATGCACTCCAGGAACCTCTTGGATTGCTTATGTCTTGCTGTGTTGTCCCTCCAGAAGATATCAGGATGGTTGATGTCCCTTATAAGAACCAGGGCTTGTGAACAGGAGGCTGCTCCTATTGGTCTGTAAAGGACCTCATCCACTTTCTAGTTAGGTGGCTTGCAGCAGACACCCACTGTAATGTCACCTTTACCTGTCCATGCCCAGGCAGAGCTCTATGCACTCCAGCTTCTCTCTCATATAAAGGGCACCCTTCCCCCACTCCATGTTCCCATCCTGTCCTTCCTTGGGAGCCCATATCCCCCCTGTATCCCACTCCAGTTTTCATGGGAAGCATCCCACCATGTCATGTTGGGTTCCCAACAAGATCATAGCCCTGCAACTTGCACACAGACCTAGAACTCATCATGCTTATTCCCCATCCTGTGTGCACTTGCATACAGTCACTTTAGAGAGGCACCCCAGCATGTTGGGAGCCTGGAGAGGGTTTGAGGGATTTCTCCATAATGGTGCCTTGTACACACTTCTTGGCCTTCATGCAAGTGCTGGAGGTGACCCCATTTAAGACCCGTTTTGTTGATTTTGTGATCCCTGCCTGTCAAATCACTCCATGCCCTTATCTCAGCCATCCTATTCATCACTTGTTGACGTGGAAGTCATGGGCACTGCACACAACCAATATGATCAAGCAAATGCCACTTTATTGCCTAGATAGCTCAGCTTAAGTATACATTTCGATTCCTGCTCATGTGCAAGCCTTTTGGTGATTGGTTAGTAAGTGCTGTCCACGTGCCTAAAGTGTTACTCTAATTGGGTTACATCCTCTGATCACGCGAAGGGTCCTCTCTGCCTTTACTCTGCTTTCAGTCACGTATGGCTGATCTTTGTTTCTGCTTCTTGTGCTTTTTTCAGCGAAGTTGTAGCAACAGTTGACCTTCGCAGTGTTCTCAAGGAATGCTGTTTTTTTAAGCCTCTAACTTACAGATAAGTGAGGAATGCTGTCTGCTCAAGCCTCTCACTTGCAGCTTAAATGGTCCCATTGTGTCTGGATTGTTCACAATGTGTCCATTGCTTTCTAAATACCGAACAATCACTCTCTCACAGTACTGCTGGTTACCCTCTCCCTCCTACCTCCTTATGAGGTCAGCCATCCTACTGGCGAATATAGCTTCATCCTGCTTATTGAGATGAATCCCATCTCTTCCAAGCAGATGCTGATCTGCAAACAGGGACCCATGGGCACAGAAACTAAAACCCTGTCACCAGCACCAGTTCCGCAGCCATTTACTGACCTGTCCTATTAAAGCCCTTTTCCTCACACCCTTTGCCCTCACTGCAGGATTGACGAGAACACCACCTGGGTCCCCCATGCGCTTGACTACTACCCCCCAGAGCTCTGTAGTCACTTGATACTCTCCAAGTTTCCCCTGGCAGTATCATCTGTGCCCTCACAAAATAAAAGCAGGAGGTTGTAGTCAGAGGGCCAGACAAGCTTTGGCAGTCCCTCCACAACATCCCAGATCCTTGACCCTGCCCAGCCTCTAGACAATTGGTCAGGTCAACAGACAGGTGCTTCTGTCTCCCACAGCAGGGATTCACCTGTTATGGTGATTTACTGCTTCTTCCTGGTAGTCTCTCATGGTTTAGGGTTAGGTGGACCAGGTTCTTTGCTTGCAGGCGCATCTGGCTTCCCTTCAACTTTGAGGGTAGTTGAAACTATTTTGCAGTTATAGCCCTTAGGTGGGGCAGGATCCTTCCTCTTGGTGCCAGAAGTCATCAGATTCCATCCTTCTCCTTCTCCAGTGGTTTCGCTTACTTTGATAGTGAGGGTAAACAGTGCCTGCTTCTCACTATTCAAACCTATTTTAATTGACGTTAACTTAAATTAATGTTTCTCAGATCAAGTCTGTTTTGCCCATGATGGTAATTGGCAACTGTTCTCTGCCTTTACCTCGACCCAAAAACTTTTTCATCTATTTTCTCCACATGCTCTGTTGAGGAAGGGGAGTGAGAGAGCAGCTGGATGCGTGTCTGGCAGCTAGCCAAGGTCAACCCACCACAATGGTACCTGCAGAAATTGAATCTGAACATATTTCTTTTCTTCTCATTACTCCAAAATCAAAATGAGTCAAATGATCTCTAAGATCATCAAGTCCAACCATCAACCCAACACCACCATGCCTGCCAAACCATGTCCTGAAGTGCCACGCCTACATGGTTTTTGAATACCTCCAGGGATGGTGACTCAACCACTTCCCTGGGCAGCTTGTTCTAATGCCTGACAACACTTTCAGTAAAAATTATTTTTCTAATATCCAACCTAAACCTCCCCTGGTACAACCTGAGGCCATTTACTCTCATCCTATCACCAGCCACCTGACAGAAGAGACCAGCACCCATGTCACTACAACCTCCTTTCAGATAGTTGTAGAGAGTGATAAGATCTCCCCTCAGCCTCCTTTTCTCCAGGCTAAACAACCCCAGTTCCCTCAGCCGCTCCTGATAAGACTTGTGCTCCAGGCCCTTCACCAGCTTTGTTGCCCTCCTCTGGACACGCGCCAGCACCTCAATGTCTTTCCTGTAGTGAGGGGCCCAAAACTGAATGCAGTACTCAAGGTGCGGCCTCACCAGTGCTGAGTACAGAGGGACAATCACTTCCCTGCTCCTGCTGGCCACACTGTTTCTGATACAGGCCAAGATGCCGTTGGCCTTCTTGGCCACCTGGGCACACTGCTGGCTCATATTCAGCCAACTGTCAACCAGCACCCCCATGTCCTTTTCCGTTTGGCAGCTTTCCAGCCACTCTTCTCCAAGCCTGTAGCGTTGCATGGCGTTGTTGTGACCCAAGTGCAGGACCTGGCACTTGGCCTTGTTGAACCTCATACA
>VYZV01004652.1:33126-46726 GCA_013401275.1 Pandion haliaetus | reverse complement strand
CCTGGAGGACTGTTACAACAGATGGACTGTTGTCCAAAGTCATGGACTAAAGAAATTGATGGACACATTGGAGGGATGGCCCATAGACTAAGGGAATGCTATGTGTGTGTTGGGGGGGAATGTCCATATACATATATATATAAAAAGACAAGGAAAGTGGTGGTGATTAATTGGAAAATGTAGGATCTGGGCATGATGTAGATGGTATAGAATAAGGGGTGGATAATGTCCTGGGTTCAGCTGGGATAGAGTTAATTTTCACAGAAGCCTGGTAGGGGGCACAGCTGGGACACCTGACCTGAGCTAGCCAAGGAGCTATTCCATACCATGTGACATGATGCTCAGTATATAAATAGGGAGCGGGTTGGGGGGGAGGGCTCTTTCTCTTTCGGCTCTTGGTGGGGGAAGCAGCAGAGTGTCAGGTTCCGGGTGGTGAGCAGTTGCACTGTGCATCCCTCGGTTTTTTGTATGTTCTTTTATTAGTACCATTGTTGTTGTAACTTCTCCTTTTATATTGTCCCAGTAAACTGTCCTTATCTCAACCCACGAGGCTTCGGGTTTTTTTTTTCCTTTTTCTCCTTCCTGATTCCCCTCCCCATCCCACCAGAGGGGGGGGGGAGGAGTGAGTGAGAAGCTTTGTGGTGCTTTGTTACCGGCTGAGCTGAAACCGAAACCACAACACTGGGAAAACCCAATTCTAAGATTTTTCTGGACTGTCTTTGAGTTGAGTTGAACTTGAAGAAGTTCCAGTGTAACAGCGGTATCAGAGGAGACAAGTTCTGTTATAGCTGTCACATAGTTCTTTGACATACTGATTTTTTATAAGCCCTTGTTCTCCAAGTTGGATAAATTGCATGTCTGGGAAAAAACACAAATCTCTTATGTCACCAATCTCATTGCATGATGAGAGCTGAACAAGTGAAAGAGGCTGTGAAATAGCAATTTTTTTTCTAAACAAAATATTGCCTCTATCAGCAAAAAAATTCCACTGAGATTTTACTGGAAATTTGTCAGTCTTCACTCAATAGAATAGCTCAATCAAAGCTATTTCAAGGAAAAGCACTGCTGAGGCTGTTGAAGAGCTTCATCACTGAGTGAATCAGTCATCAGCTCTATCATTACCTCTTTAAATGGCAACACTGATGTATGTGTCCTTTTCTCCTTATCAAATGCTAGCTAGAGTCAGGCAGAGTGTCCCAAAGCACTTCAGATATGCTACTGCATTCCTGACAGAAATCACACAAACCAGAGCACTTCCTCCTTCTATAGTGATACACACAATTGAAAGCCCAATTATTTTTCTTAGCTTTCCTTTCATTCCTCACTTATTATTAATGATGTCTATTTTATTCTCTTTTCAAGCAGGTTTAAATAAAATTTAAAAATACTGAAGTCTGTCTCAATTACTTTCGTTTACTCCAAATACTACCCTATTCCATTCTTTTTTCATTTTATGGATTTTTTTTAGGTCAACAGGACTAAAAAACGTGTTATAGATTTTTGTTTCTTAACATGCATAATTACAGTGTAAGAAAGGTAAAACTTACCTTCTTGAAGTAAAATTTTCACTTCATTGAGGTCACTGACAACACATAAAGTAAAGTAAAAGGGAACTTTGTCATCATCTGCAGCAGAGGAAAAATTTTCCACATTGTCTGGACATGCAAGAAAGGATAAACATTAGTTGAAGTGCAGTTGAAACAAAGAGAGGCGAGATACAGCTTCCAAAACAGATATTTAACCATATTAATCTGTGAATCCTTGAGGATAACTCAGAGGATTGCAAAGATTTAATAAAACCCAGCATCTTAATACAATTACTTAAAGCAAACATTTAAGATACAAATGGAAGTGGTGTTGGAAATGATTATGAGTGCTAATTATTTGCTCCCTGGTGAGCCTTGCAGATTTCAATAGCTCAACTCCAGAGTAACTCAGAAAGGACACATTATTAACAAAGGACAGCATAGTGTAGAGTGTCGTGGTTTCAACTCAGCCAGTAACAAAGCACCACGAAGCCGCTCACTCACCACCCACCCCCGCCCCTGGCCACATTGGGATGAGGAGAAAATCCAAAGGCAGGCTCGTGGGTCGAGACAAGGACTGGGAGGGATCACTCCCCACTTATGGTCACGGGCAAAAGAAAGGCTCAACTTGGGGAAGAAACAAAATCAATTCAATTTACTACAAATCAAATCAAAACCAAAACACAAGGGTTTAGAGTGCATATTCCAAGCCCCAGAAGACATAAGTGGAATGCACAGCTATCATTTAACTGAAAATCTGAGAGTAGAAATGTAGCTGATGGCTATGGCTTCCAATGAAATATTCTACTAAATGTTTATCCTTAATGATGGAGCTTGTAAAAAGAGTGGAATATTGAAACAGAGGGCAAAATACAATTAAGAAATAAAAAAACCCCCAGTATTATAATCTTTCCTCAAATCCTCTAAAAGATTAGTATCTTTTATAGAAGCTGTACACAGCCACCCAAAATCACTAAGAAGAATAAACAGTATTCACATTTCAGGGCATTTGGTGCATAATAGCTGCTGTGTTCTGTAAACTGAGATATGCTTTCCCGAATTTTCTAGATGTTTACACTTTCCTGATGTACAAGAGATATTGTCCATACCCAACAATGATTCTATAAAAAGCAGTAGAGTGAATGTATTTAAAACCAGAACAAACAGTCCTTTCTTTTTTTCTCCTTTAAAAAGATAGAAATAAAATTGAAATCTTTTGCAAAAGACAGAAAATATTCTTTCTAGGGGAAGTCTTATAAAAAGATACCAAAAAACAACCAATACTCACTCCCACTGGGTTGTAATGTTCTTTTATTTCCAATATTGCAAACTAGTTCCAATAATGCAATTTTTTTATAAATAAAGTAAGTCACATTTCTGTGAGAAGGAACAGTAGTTTTTGCTGTTAAATATCCATCAAAGAGAATCACAAATGGTAATATTTTATTGGATATTGATCTCATCTTTCTTTCCTTTAGAATAACTTGAATTATACCTTCCATATTTTGGATGACCTAACTATGTGGTTATTTACTTTAAAGATGGACAAGTTTCACTGTATTTTCAGACACTTAGATATGCAAATTTGCTTTTACCTTTCTTGGCACAAAGCTTTTCAAATGTACAAGATTTTTAGTTTATATTTTTATTTTTGATCTTGTCTTAAAATGTCAATAAATTCAAATAGGTTAATAAAAATATTGATTATGACTTCTCCATAGATCTAAGAATCAAAAGGAAAAAGTACTAGGACATGAATATATTTGATGCCAGTTCATTTGCTAGTACTTGTAGAAATACAAGTTAATGATGTACAAGCTACTGAAAAGTTGTGCGTTACCTAAGATTCATAATATTAGAAGTTGCTTGAGGCTGAGGACAAACATTGCCTAACCTTACCTAATTTCATTGATAGAGGTTCATTATCAGTTCAGTAGCTAGATCTGTTAATTTCTGGAGTATAGTAAAAAAGGAGTATTTGTGTATTAGCCACAAAAGTTGAAAAGACTGAAATTCCTTAAAAAAGAATGTCTTTTACCAGCAGAGGAAAGTCAGTGCTATGCAAAAAGCAGACGTTTTTGGCTCTGTGCTGGAAGCAGGGGAGATGAAAAGAATAGGGAGGAGAAAATACAGATGGATGATTTTGCTAATAACAGTCACAGACACTAGATGGGGACAGACATCAAAACATAAACATTGCTTCGAAATTTACTTCTGCTGCTATGAATCTAGGTGACGTAACAAATGAACTGGGGCTTATTTCTAAGTTCCCTGTGATTTCCATTTTCTTTGTATTCATATCTAGAAATACTCTAAGCTGGACTCGTAAAAATACATTACTTTCCTCTTTTTTTCAGTATCCAGCCTCTACTTCATTCATTCCACACACAGAGGAAGAGGCTAAGTAAAATCTTTGCAGACTTCCAACAGCAGCTCACTGCAAAATATTAAAAAAGGTCCTCCGTTTGGCTTAACCACATTGCCTAGTGCTGATGCTTGAGGCTTTTTCTGCCTAAAGACAGTTTATCTCAAGCAAGTGTTTTTATACTTGAAACTTAAGGAAGAAAGTAGCTTTAAAGAAAGCAAACTAGAAAGCTGTATGAATGGCTGTGTAAGCAGAATGAGAGGCTTGGCACATGGACGTAGGTGTTAATTTACCTACTTTTTTGAGAGGTTCAAAGAGTGTTTAAAGAGCTTTGAAACATGGTATCAGGCTACCTCCTTGTGGCAGGGTCTGGAAGTTTTTTGTAGATGTTTTCCTTGAGTCCCCTGAATATTTTGCGGACAGGCTCAAGCAAACAACCCATGGCACAAGGCCCCACTGTGCCCTATTGCCAATGCACTTCCAGGTGCTGGGGGAATCACAGCTGGTGATATGACAGAGCTGCATGGGGAAACTGGAAAGAGAAGGTAGCTACCCTTTGGGAAAGTTCCGAGTGGAAAATTCAGGGGAAAAGCACAGCTGAGACTTCCCTTAAGAAAAAAAAACAACTGGATTTTTGTCTGATCCCATGCTAAATGTGTTACATCTAAGATAAATTCTGTGCTTGAAGTTGGAAGAAAAAAGATTAGTTGAAACAAGGGTCCAGAAGAACTGTGAGAAGTATGTCATCTTGCATCTGGAATCTCAAAAACCCTTTCCCCTCTGAAATCAAGTTTACATACACAATAGACTAGATTGGCGTAACACCTTTAGAACAGTGAGTCTTGGACTTCTCTACACACATAGTGCAGAAATAACATCAAGCACTGCTGACATGAAAAAGTAAGTGTGAAACTTATTTCCAGGGTAATTTTTGTATACAAGAGTATATGCATGCAGGTAGGTTAGCTATCATAACATAAATAATTTGGAATGTAAAGATAATTTTTTCCTTATATTTATCATGAACAAGATATTGACAGTGTCTGATGTCCAATGGCCTGAAACAAAAGCATTGCAGAGAACTGAGCTAATTATTTGGATAAATTAAATCCTTATTCAGATGTTCAGCACAACAGCTACTGCAATGTTACCAGTGAGCTATGACACATCCCATATAGAAAACACTTTGTATTTTCTGGACTGAGAGAAGACAAGGCTTGAGGTGGATCAATAATTGCCGAAGTGCTTACTGTCACCTGTGCAGAAGATATTTTCCAGGTCACTCTCTGATATACAAATTCTTGGCAGCAGAAGCAGCTTGTGCAGCCCCTTGTACCCTGAGCAGCCATCCATACATCTCAGGTGTGCCAGAAAGGTGGGGTCACACAGGCAACCATAAAGTGGTTTAGATTAAAAAAAACCTTGGGAAACACACAGAGAAGTTGTGTTGCGTAAACCAGCAGTGAGGCCAAAAAAGTCAATATTTATTAAAGTCTGTGGGAAAAAACTCAGGATATGCTGTTTTAACAGATGTCAAATGTAAACAGGGCAGAATATTCTAGCATAACCTCTTGGAACAAAAAAGCTTGAAATGTATTTTTTTTCCTACAAAAAGTGAGAAGATAGACAATAAGCTGGCACCTGCAGAAGCAGCAATGCATTTTGCCAGAACAGTGTGGTTTAATTCTTCAAAGGGAAACTTGCAAGGAAATGTTCACAAAAGATTTGTCCTAAACAGAACTCATCTAAATCACATCATGGCAAACTAGGAAAAAAAAAAGTAATTTTACTCTGTGATATGCTTTACCTCTCAAATAGCAGTATTTGACAATTTTTTTTCTATTTCAGAAAACAAACTAACATTCATCTGGTTTGGTTCCTACTATGAATTTTCAAGTTTAAATCAGCTTTCCAAGCAGTGATAAACCTCAGGAAAGGGTGAAATAACTAAATATAGAATTTTATGTGAAAAATAATTAATACTAAGAGAGTCAGTAGAAAGTGTATTCTTGTCCTAAGCATCTGTATTAGAAAAAGTTTTAATATTTTCTTTTCCTAGTTCCATTCAGATTGTCATTCTTCTGGTCGTTGCAGTGTATTATCTTCATTAATGATTCAAACACATATTAATAGTATGTTTCCTGAATATATAGACTTGGAGGGTTTCCTAAACCTGCTAAATATTTTTTTTGTTGTTTGGTAAGGGAGTTGGTATTCTCTGTCTGCTGTTACTAAAAAATTGACCCTTGGCGTGTGCATGCAAGTATGGGTACGTAAGACTGTGACTCTGTCTCTTACAAGATGGAGAAAAAGAACCAGCATAGATAGTTAATAATTCCTGTTTGAATCCTACTCTAGCAAAAAGAGAAACTAAGGAATTGGATGCCACTTTGTATTCGGTCTGGCTGAGATGGAGTTAATTCTCTCCATAGCAGCCCTTCTAGTGCTGTGCTCTGCATTGGTAGCTAGAAAGGTGTTGATAACGCACCAGTGTTTTGGCTACTGCTGAGCGGTGCTGGCACAGCATCAGGGCTGTCTCTCCAACATTTTCACTCCCCTCAGTGGCAAGCTGGGGCTGGGCAAGGCCTTGGGAGGGGACATAGCCAGGACAGCTGACCCAAACTAACCAAACAGATATTCCATACCATATAGGACATCAGCTCAGCTATAAAAGCTAAGAAAAGGAAGAGGGAAGGGGGGGCATTTTTCACCTTCCAAAGCAACCACTACATGTACTGAAGCCCTGCTTCCCAGGAAGTGGCCAGACATCGCCTGCTGATGGGAAGTAGAGAATAACATCATTGGTTTTCCTTTGCTTTTGCGCGCACATCCTTTGCTTTCACTTTATTAAACTGTCCTTATCTTGACCCACGAGCCTTTTGTTATATTTTCTCTCCCTGGTCTATCTGAGAAGGGGGAGTGATAGAGCGGCTTTGATGGGCACCTGGCTCCCAGCCAGGGTCAACCTACCACACACAAAAAAAACCAAAAACCAAGCTTATTTTTAACAAAGTATTCACTGGTAAGAACAGTTTATGATGCCTTTTATTGATAGTTTAATATATACTTGAAAACACAGAACGAACTGAACTAATGATTATTCAGCATGAAAAGATCAGCACTTGTTTTCATATACAGCACTGCAGTTTTTCCACAGCTTTAAACATCAACAACAACAATATAATTATGCCTCGAACTGAAAGACACTATGTTTTTTCAAAGGAGAGCTACTGCTGTTCTCAGTGCTATTTGCTTCTCATTCGCCCATGCAGGTCAGGGTAACACTGAGTTCTCTGGTTAATATATATTCCATTTTGTTTGCATTTTTCAAAAGCTGTTGGCACCAGTTGGCATAGTTGCATTAGCTTGACTGGAAGGATTATCTACATTTGTAATCTTCAGTTACCATGCATTGCTGGAAGCAGCTTGCCTTACTTTCAGCCTGCTAATTGATGTTGCTTGCCCACAGCTTTACTTCTGCAAGATTACAGTTTTCTGAAAACTGTATTTATTTATTGCTGTTATTGAAAGTGAATTAATTTTGTCTCAAAAATCAGACTGGTATCTAAAAATTAATCTAAAGAACTAAGTTATAAGATTATGATTCTTCAAATTTCACAGATCTCATCTGTTTTATTCTCTCTTGAGAACAGTTGGCCAAGGAACTATTTTCACATTTTGAAACTTCAAGATTATTGTTAAAAGATAAAAGAAATCCATTCTATCCTGAGGCAATTTCCAAAAGATGGAAAACAGACAAATGTAGGCAAGCCAGACAACCTAAGGATCCCTCTCTCTGGTTTTGAGCAATTTCCATTCTGGAGCTGAGAATTTCTTCCTGACAAATATTTAATTAAAAGCTGGGAAGTTGCTTCTAAAGTGTTTCACTTCCAGCTAAGAATATGTTCTAGCATGAAAGTTGCTTATCAGAAGATTCCCTACCTAGTTCTTCCTAGACATCTAACATAGAAGTCACTCACTGGCTAAATTCTATCCTCAAATATGCACATGGTTGTCATTGCATCACTGATTTTCTATCCTTTAGTAAAAACCTGTATTCCTGAGTCCGACTGGTTATTATGAACCTGGTTTTAGCATCACTGGCAGCTGCAACTTCAACAGCTAAATACTAATCAGAGGACAATTTAGGTCTTGAGCTAATTTTTTGCACCACTGCTATCCTCTTCTCTGCTTATTTGCAAAACTTCCAGCTACACAGTGGACAACTCATTGTGGGATGTATGTGTTCATTACACTACTCTATAAAATCATACTAAATTAGTCTTTTACATCCAGATTACTTTTTGTTTTTTAGATGCATAAAAGTCCATGAAACCTGCAAGTTGTAAGGAAGATAACTATCTGTAGATTATCTGACTTTTTTGCTACAGCAACTGCACTAGTTGAGAATATCATACTAGTGCCAAAAAAATCAAGGAAGATCATTTAAAATGAGACAACATCAACAAGTCTGATTCTTTTCGTAGTCACAACAGTGAGACTTGAGAGTAATGCCAATGAAGCAGAGCTAGTTTATGTAAAACTAAAGAAGACTCAGCATCTTGATTTTCAGCTGAAGAAAAACAATTGAGAAAAGCTGTTTTGACTATTTTTTTCCTAGACAGTTTACAATGGCGTAAGTCAGAGGAATGTCATTGCAGTAACACAGACTGATTGACATCTGTGGAGGAGCTGGCTCAAATCACTCTGTGTGTTAAACATTATTAATTTTAAGCATTTTGCAGCTGTACTTTTGCTGAGAAAACACAGACATCAGCTGTTTTCCAGCAGCTTTGGCTGCTGCCCTTTACCATTTCCTGTGCCACTCAAGGCCAATTACTCACAGTTCAAGGGGAAAACATTCAGGATCTAAAATTAGTGCATTTCCCTAAAGACAGCAGAACCCTTTGAAATAATTTGCCCATAATAAGATGTGATGAAAAAATTATCCCAATTTAATTTACTCTTCAACATTCATAATATACCATCTTGTATTTACTACATGCATTTGTAGAGTTCTTCAGTGACTGTCCTGTTGTCTCAGCTATTTCTATGCCTCCTACCTAGGCTGAGAGATGACCACTGACTTGAGCTGGCTCCAAGCCTCCCTCACTCCTAATGTACATTAAATGCAGTTGAGTTACTCTGGTGGACCACAGTTCTATACCTAACCCTGGTTGTGTATTACTGACACCTATTAACTAAAAAATCATGTGAATAGTCTTTACCTCCAACACCTCTGGTTTTTAAGATACTACACAGGACGTAAAAATTTATGGAAGTTGTCCTTGTAGGAAATTAGCCAGATTCACAGGGCATCCCAGACATCATGTCTTTTTATATAACAAAGATTTTCCCTCCAGAATTTGCAGAGCCAGATATTAGAAAACTCTAAACCATAATCTATGAAGATTGCATTGACAAAAAAATAATAATAAAAAAATTCTTCTCTGGTTTATAATTGAACAATATTATTGAAGCCAGTGGAACTGCAGATGTATAAATGAAGGCAGAACACAAAGATTACAAGGAATAATCATTCATTTGTGTGGAATTTTTTTAAACTGTGGGGTCTCTGCATCTCATTTGCATCACCTTTTTGTGTACTATCCTTGTGCTATTTGTCTGGAAAGTGATAGGGTTGTTTTTCAGGCCACATTTGCCATGTGACGTTTAGTCTACAATAGCATTTCAATTTCAGGATTCTGAACTCCTGCACTTTCAGTATTAACAACAATTATCCACTAGTATTAATTTCACTAGTATACTCTTCACTTCTAAACCCACTTCACCGCTTTAAAATAATAATAATCTGTAGATGAATAAACTCTGCTTTCTAGGGGATAAGCAAACTTTATCTCCATTTT
Organism: Pandion haliaetus; assembly: GCA_013401275.1. NCBI lineage: Eukaryota > Metazoa > Chordata > Aves > Accipitriformes > Pandionidae > Pandion > Pandion haliaetus. The sequence continues at coordinate 36,968 of VYZV01004652.1, read as the reverse complement.
ACAGCTCAGTACACTGAGGCTCAAAAATGCTAAAGACACACAAAGGCAAGCCAAATTTTATTGCAAGAATTGACTTCCAAAATTCATAGCATGACAAGTACCACTTGTGATTCAGCAAATTTCCTCATGCTTTGGCATAGCCTGGGCTCCAGAGCAGCAGTTCATCACATAACGCTCCCCAGCATCTCACAGAAACCTGCCAGAACATCACTGGACGTGCATGCAGGCATGTTGCACGTATAGGTATTGTGTATGCATAACCCATTATGTAAATAGGCACTGTTTAGTAGGTTTTTGTAACCCAAGCACACCTGTTTTACACACAACCATTTGCTTATCTCTGAAGCTTGTTTTCATGAGATATGCATAATTGTAAACCCAAGGATTCAGCTCCAAAACCCCTTTAGTCAGTATAAATCACCCCCAGTGATGCCAATGGACATGAGATTCACCCCCACACACACCTTTCCAAAAGCTAATTGTATAGGATTACCCCCCTAATGCAACTTTGGGTCTCTCTTTCACCCTCATGGCATAGACAATGGCCAAGCTGACACCATCTCAGAGTGATGGGCCCTGAAGCAGGAGGAAGGCCTCAGAGGTGTGAAATACAAGTCCAGCATTAGAGGGCGTCTGAGGCAGGTATCAAATCCAATGGGACTGTGAGTGCAACTGGGGTCCACTGGTACCCCAGGCAGCTCTTGGACAGGTACCCCATTCATGGGCACACTCCCTGCCTGCAAGCCAGTGATGGGATCTCTTCTCAGTGCATAAGTCGAGACTGCATAGGCAGAAAGACTAAAATACCACTTCTATGCTTTGAATGATCCCTTTACCTCAGAATTGAGAAGGTTTAGCGAGACTGTTGGAAACAACGATGTGTTGTTGCTTAATGTTCCTGTTCTGTGAACATATCTAAGGCTTCAAAGTCTACTTCAGTGCCCTGACACTAATGCAAGGCTTTAAAAAAATGAGCAGAACTCCAATCTTAGCAAGGTTGCACTGAAGAACATATGATGTCAACATGAGGCGAATCCCTAGAAACTTAGCAATTCACAGAACATTCAAATATTACTTGATTAAAGCTGTGGCACAAATCTGAGGGCCTATTTAAAAAAACAAACCAAAACAAACCAAGACAAACCAAAACCAAAACCAAAACCCCCAAAAGCCAAACCCCAGATATTCTTCTTAGCTCAAATTCAAGCCATTTGTATCAAAAAGCTCAAACATATGTAAATACACATGCATGAGCAATTTGGATACCACTGCTCTATGTGCAAAGTAAACGATTGGTTTTTTATACACTCTTGATAAATGAAAGGGAATTATTCATCTGTCTTTGGCTGGTTTCCCAAACACTTCATGCAAAGTCCTGAGCCTTCCCAGTGAGCTAAAAGCAAATTGAACAGTTAATGAATACCACATGCTGCTGTAAGTTATACTGATTCATCTCTGCTTTCACTCTTTGGGTAATTTTTCTCAGGAAGGGTAAGTCCCCGACTTGTTCAGTTCCTCTGAACACTCTGTTTCTCATATGAAATGTTAACAATTTCTTAATTAATGCATCAAACCATTTCACAGTTGCAGATTACATTTTTGTTAGCTTGTTTTGTAAAATAGCAGAATGGCTAACTTTGTCTGAGTTTGGGTTTTTTTATGACAAGCCTACCAGGAGCAGCACACCACAGTGAGCCTTGTTTCTTTTCGATGGTGTTAAATAGTAGTATAGAATATTCCATTACTGAGAGAATTGAAGAGATGTATATATAAATATTGCATTTACATTAATATAAATAATTTTGCTGCCTGTCTAGTTTTGATGCATTAAGTAGCAAGCTGCCATTACAATAGTGACGCTTTCAAATACCACCTACAAAAATACTCAGAAAAATCTTATTGCTGCTAATACAAGAGTATAAAAAAAGTCCTGTTAAAGATGACCTCCAGTTTTGCAGAACTAATAAATAATAGAATGACTATGTTAACCTAAAACCCACAAAATGAACTGTTTTCTATTTAGACATGAGACATGCATTTATGTACCCGCCAGAAATCAGATCTATAAACAGATCAAAAAAAAAAACAACCCAAAACAAGTAGGAAAATACCTTAGACTCTGTAAAAATATATTGAAATTAAAATATTTTTGGAGAAAAAAATGGACAAAATAAAGGTGGCTTTTTTATTAGTAAAAGGAAAAATGGAAGTAAAAAAAGATCCTTTTTATGGTATTATTTAGGTTCAAATGCATAAATATAAATAGACATGCTTTCTGCTAAGGGATTGTATGTAGATTTGACATATTACTTAACTCTTCACAGAAGTAAAAACATTTTTCAAAGATTTTTTTCCATCTAGGCCACAAGATGTTACTGTGTATGTATATCACTGGTCCTGACATACACATGGAGAAAGGGAACAAATTTATGACTACATTTAGGGAGAGAAATATTTTAAACACTGATATTTGATGAGTTGGGTGTGCAAGAATGTATTTATATGCCTTATCTTGTCTGAAGAATGTCCTTCCAAAAGGTGTTTCATCTGTAAACTGTTAGAAAAATTACATTTAATAGGAACTTTAAAAGCTATTATAAAATATATTTTGTTATAGTTTAAATGAAAGGGAAATGTTGAGTTATACCCTTGAATGGTCATGCTATAGTAAGGACAAATAGCTCTATGCCCAGACAAAACCAAGAAATAATAAGTACATGAGTGACTGATACTATAGTGATAGCCAGGAATAAATTCAAAGTTGCTATTTACAAGCATTCTTTATTCATTACCCCCAAATTTGTTGCCTAAGTTAGGAACCCATGAAAATTAACCAACTTGTGCAGCACTCTTCAAGGCTGGTAAAAGAACTAAATGAAAACATAGGGTGAAAGTACAACACATTGTATTCAAGAGCCACAAAAAAATCAGTTTACTTAGCTCTTCTGTTCTGCTACATCTTCTGATTCTAACCATCAGTTTCAATAAAGGATCCCATCTGTGGAAACACATTTCTACACTAGATACTCAGACTCCACTAAAATTATTTTTTTATTTCCCAGGACTGTAGAAAAGGTTGTTGCTAGATTCAGACTGTACATTCAGGATTATTGAGCTTATTGTACTGAATCTAATTTAATATGCTTAATTGTGTAGTTTTTTCTTCTTTAATCCAGTGTTGCCAATACTGTGGAATCACTTCGTTGCAGAACTTCGCTTTCTAACTCCTTTTCCAGCTGCATCAGCATTAAGAGTGGTCTAAAGGTAACATTCATTACTTCTGTAAAAGGGAGAAAATAGTATTATTTCACACTACTTTTAGTTAGAAAAAGTTGAACTGGATTTACCCATCCTTTCCAAAATATTTTTCTTTGGGAAAAGACCAGATCTAGCCTTTCCAGTTTAGAGTATCTAAGGACATAGCGGAAGATCTTAACTGCAGCATTTTAGTGGTAAGGGTCACAGTAAGATTCTGAATGTTTAGTATAAAAACATAAGAAATGTGCTCAGAGATCCTTTACTGAATTATTAAATCTAAAGAAAACAACTTGTGTGAACTTTTCATTAGCAATAATCAGGAAATTGTATTCAGCAGATGAATACATTGAGTTATGAATTATAAATTGAGTTGGGTATATAAGCAAGTTAAATATGTATTAAGACATGCAAAATATTGCTTAATGCTCAAACATATATTATATGTCACTCCAAAAGAAGTAAATATGATTTACATTTAATACAACATTAACACAAGATCGTACAACAGAGAGAGGAATTTTCTATTTTTTTTCTTTTTTTTTTTTTTTAAACGTGTTTAGGAAATCTAGCTGAAATGCAGAGTT
>VYZV01004651.1:107329-129029 GCA_013401275.1 Pandion haliaetus | reverse complement strand
AAAAAAAAAAAAGTGTAAGTTCTTACAGATTCCTGGGAGGTGGTTAACACTCTACGCAGAGTGCCTAATATGATAGGGCTCATGACCAACCCAAGATATTGACATGGCTAATGCAGCCGCTTGAATTTTGTGCTCAGTGGAATGGTCCCAGAGAGCCTCACACAGCTATTAGATTTCAAATGGAAAATCTGATGAAAATAATGATGTAAAAAGCTGATGCGGCTATGACAAGAAGAAACATTTAGAATCTCTGAGTGTTAATGCAGCTCAGAGAATCTTGCAAGACACTAATTAATGCATAACAGTCTATAGTCTCACTGGCACAGAAAAATGCAATCAATTAGAAGTGAAATACATGAGTCTCTGAGGACAGCTCAAAGTTCTAATGGAAATGGAGATGAAGGCAGGGAACCAATGAAGACTACAGAAGACAAGTTAAAGCTTGCAGAAAAAAAAGATAAAGGCAGCAAAACAGAAAGAGTAATTGCTAGCTACAGGGCCTGAAGGGTGTGAGAAGTCTTTATCAATTATAGAAAAGAAAACAGAGCAGAGCAAAAGCTGTGAGACCAGCTCTGCGCTTAGCTAGGTAGGTGCTCCTTTCTCTCAAACTAATGAGCTGTTGCATTAGTACAGCTGAGAACAGATTTTTGCCCTGAGACTGTAACAATTCCCTGGCGGTGAAGGTCTCATAGCCTCTAGGAACTCCCAAGAGAAAGAGTGGAAACTTCTTTGCTTCAGGTAATTAAAAAAATACATGGAAGAAGAACTCTGGAGAATATACAGTAAGGAAAAAAAACTTGAATCGCCAAAGGTTAGATATCTTATTTTTCCATCTCCAAATCTTATTCAGCATGATTTCCATTCACAGGCTTATCAGCAGATTGTAGCTCACTGACAATTTTTGTTGAAGGTAAAGAAGATGCAGTGTCTGTAGAGAGAACAGATTAGTGATCATTCTGGGCCAGATGAAACAACGCTAATTTACACCACCTAAGTATATGTGTGTCATCTATTGAAATAGCTTATCATTATCCATAACAACATCAAGCCAGATTTATAGCTTGTGCCTTTTCTGAAGTGTTCAGGAAAGAAAGAATTTAAAAAAAAAAAAAAAACTTCCCTTATTCCTTACATAGTCCATACAAGAGGCACTCAGAATTGCAGTCTCTGCATTTTGGGGAATCATTATTATTCTCTCAGTATTCTTCTGGAGGGGGAACAAAAAGTGGATGAAGAGATCTGTGTAAGAGGTGAGGCTGTCAACCACCAGACAACTCAACATGACAGGAAGGAGCAGCGCAGTCTCTCTGCATAGTGATTACACTAAAACTCACATAACTAGAGACCTTTATCAACAAGGGCAAGACCTTTATGCACGAGGACAGCTGTGTGTTATCTCTAGCCTTAGACATTTACAATGACTGCAGTCCTAGGGACTTCATCTGCTGTCCTATTAAAGTTTGCCTTGATGTCTAATGAAATTGTCCATACTCTAGTTTAACTTCAGTAATTCCTCCTCAGTTCTCATCAACTAATGAAAATAACAGGCAGCTAATCTGAACTCTTTATGAATTCACAGACACCTATCAAATTTCCACTCTCTAGCCTGAAGATGTTTGCTTCTCTAGACTCTTTCCTCTCTGACAATTATAATTTCTAACTCTTCAGTCACATTACTGGTATCTGTCTGTTTTAATAATTTCTTTGAAAAACTTGCTTCCAAAAATCAATATTTCTAATGAGGGTTCAGTACATAGGCCAGTTCATTGTTGCTGAGTGAAGAAGAATCACTTCTCTTTTTTTTTAATATTATACCATAATTGGTTTAGCTTAATTAGAATTTGGTGTACTAGTCACCATCTCTGCTAGTGATTCCTCCACTGGTGGAAGAACACTCCATGTTCAGTTCTCTCCTGCAGATTCTAATATTTCTCTCTCAACTATCTGTTCATTTTTATGGTGACCTGCAACCACGGGTTTATATAAGGCACTGTATAAGAATAGAGCTCAAACTGACCAAGCAAGAATCTGCTCACTCCAGGCCAGATTTGCCAAGTCCAACACCTTAAGTGTAAGAAACACAAAAGGTTCTCTCACGGCAAGGGCTATGTACCCCACATGCATAGCACATTACCCAGTCTTCACTCAACCTTCCTGATCCCACAGGCCAAAATATGTGTCTATGTAACCTGTAACACACCAAGAAGCTGTGCCTGGCTTAAGCATCTGGGAGCAGTAGAAAACGACCATGTTGTTTTACAGCGAGGAGCAGGACATGTAACAGGCCACTGCACCACAAGGATCTCCACTTGGGAGCACAATATCCCACTGATACTCTCTGCCCCCTGCCCTCCACCTCCTTATCATGCCCCATAGGGACACACACACAAGCCAAAGACAAACGAAAGGTCCGGAAGAGGGAACTCTCCATTATTAGATAATAAGCACGGTCAGGCTGCACGCCACATCTCTCTTGACTTGCCAACACGTGTATGCATGTTAAAAACCAGAATAATCTTACGCAATGTACCTAGGCATACAGGAAAACCTGCATCTCAGTCTTTCTCTCAGTTTTGTAGTTGCAGCACTCACTGGTTGTGCTTTATCTGGACACCACTGTGTTATTTGTTTATGAATACCAGGAGGAGCAGCTGAGTAATACCAAATAGCTGCAATCGTTCCAGCCACAAGCATTTCACATGGTAGCTGAAGATTAGAAAAATTTATTGAACAATTGCTGTAAGCCAGCACTCCTTGACATACCAGAGTCCTCCTATATATTATTACACTCCCTAGGTCACGGATCACAACAACTCACAGCAAACCCTAATTTCAAAGACTGGTAAAAATGCAGATTATCTTCTATATTTTATAATGAATTTACAGTATTAAGCACAAGTGTGTCAAGAATAATTTCTGGCTGAATTATCTTACTATAAAATTCTCCGGAAATATACATGATCACAGACAATATCTTTAAACAGAGATCAGCTATATCATGTATGTGTATATATCTCTGTGTGCGAATAAAATTTCTAACCAAATGCCTTCTTTCCTATTTCTGCTAATATTAATAGAGGACGTCTTAGAATATTGTTTGTATGTTATTTGTTCATAACATTGGTTTCCTGAATTCACATATCATATTAGCCGAACCACTGAAAAGCATAGCATGCTGATATATAATTACAAAACTGAAGCTGGAGTTTATGACTCGATGCAGAACAACTCAGTCACAAAAAATTTAGAAAATAACTTCTCTTTTTTTTTTTTTTTTTTTAATGGAAGGAAAATGTCTCATTCCCCTCAAGGAGATGTGAAAAGGTAAGGGTTCCATACCATCAGTATTACTTTTATGATTATTTTGGTATTTTTAAAGACTTTTTTGTTGCCTTCAAAATTTCAGTCAACTCCTACAGTCCAGTGCAGGAGTCCTATTCAAGCTCTCTGTATCATTTAAGCTTTACTTGAGTCCTCAAGGTAGTTTTTGGATGAAAGGTACTCCCTCCTGCTGGCCTTCAACACTCTCTATGAATTTTTCCCACCTAGTTATCACTATTAGCTTCTAGCGCAGCTCTCTTCCCAGGCTGAGAATTATTAGGTCAGAAATACTACATTAAACCAGCTACCATGTTCTTGTGACCAAAGCTGTGTTGGGTGCCTCTGGACTGCACTGCATTGTGCAGTTTAGACCCACTCTCAACCCACCGGCATCTTTGCTGCACCATCAGCACTGCTCTTAAGAAGATTTTGCTCCAGAGGAGGGTGAATGCCACAGAATAATGGACTGCTAGGTTTATAGCTGCAACCAAAGGAACAAAAGAGAACTAGCAACGTACAAAACAGATTTAGTTATGTAAGCTTTTCTTACTTGTCACATCCACAAATGTAATCAGGTGCCTCTAAAAGTTGTAAGACCCAACCACCTTTCACCAGCCTCAGCACCTAAAGTTTCAGGAAACTGTAAAAGCCTCTTTTCAACCTACGTAAGCATTATTTAGGATGGGAGGCACTAGAAGTAGGAAATGCAATCATCATGTGCATTCAGTTTCCAGGGCCTTCACTGAGTTTTACATGCAATTAGTAAAAGCTTCATTCAAGCCTGTATCACACTTTTAGACAGATTTACAGATTGAATAGGCCTTTTAGAATTACACAGAAGATTTTCAAACTGTGCCTTTTTATACCTGAACTTCTCAGATATTGAAAAATGTATCATGTTTAGTATACGTTCAGGTAAAATTTGGGGCAAGTGTGGTTTAATATTTGGTATCAAAAGACACTCAGTTCTCTAATTGCAGTTTGAAAGAAGTCAAGCAGCATGGATAACACTGTCCTCTTGGTTCCTCTGATAAATTTAGTTACCTCACTGAACTCTACAGACATGAAAATGAAAATGAAAAAGACTTTTCTTCTGGTTTTTGTCTAGCACAGAATATTTCCGAAGTGGTGCAATATATATCATACTTAGTGATTGAAAACCATATACTTGTATTTCAGAAAAACTCGGGCTCTGTTGGGCTAGTTGGGTTTAAAGGCCAACAAGCTCTTCTAAACTGAGAGCATTTGCATTTGTGTGGCTGGAGAGGAGGTTTTGCTGATTCAGGCTTTCTGAAACTCAAAAGATCAAAGGTCAAAGAAAATCTCTGTGCTGCATCCAATGAACCAATAATCTAGAGACTCAAGGTATTTGGTAATGTTATGTTCAGGAAGGGAGTACAACTATCTTCCCTCCTTTTCCTTGCTGTAGATTTCAAGTTACTTTTCTGACATAGCAGTAAATCTGAAGATAGAAAAAGCATTGAAAATATATCACTCCATGAAATGGAATTATTTTATTCCCAGTCACATGCAGTACTTTGAAGGTGGCCTTATTTCATTTTCTGATGGTACTCTTTTCTTTCTATTTTTGAAAGCTTTGTGCATGGGAGAACAAAGGGAAAGGATTTATTCTCTTCAGATGTAGTTAGAAAAAGGAAAATACAATACAGTAAACGCAGAATAAATCTGACTAAATAGGTATTGTTCTACAAGAAAAGAAGACATTTAAACTCTTGAAAGCAATATGATACTAATAAGTTTTGTAAAGAAACCACGTTAGTAGAGCTCAATCTAAATGCTCTATTTAGCACCTGTAATTCTGTATTATTCTTCTAGTCATGCATTGGTGTAAAGAACTTACAAAGAAACAATACGTATAGGTTGTAGGTTTGACAAGGACCTCTAATAGATAGGAGACCATTCCTCTGCTATTTTGGGCAGTCAAGTTATTTGATTTGAGTCCTAATCTTGGCAAGCTTTTCAAAAAAATTGTAGATTGGCTGCCCCTGCAGTCTTGTTGGGAAGCTGGTCCAGAATGACATTTCTCCCACAATAAAAAAGCTTTCAATCAATTTCCATCTCAGATGCATTCACAGTTAGTTAATATGTCTTGTTTCTTTCCACAGTTGTTACTTTTTTTTTTTTATTATTTCTTGTATTAGGTAATTACTTATTTTGCAGTTTAACTGGTTAATTACAAGTTGTACTTTATGAATTATAAATGGTTATACTTAAAAACTAAAAGGTTTCGTTTGATTTTTATGGTAGAGGCTTTTACTGTTTTCTGTTGCTAGATAACACTGAAAAATATTTAAACCCAGTAATGAAACTAAAATTTGCAATTGTGTCATAAGGACTGGATTTCACGAACTGCAATATCTGGTGTAGCTAACTTAACTGCTACCCAGAGAGAAATTCCTTCCTTTATACTTGGGCTATATATCCATTAATTCCCACTGCATCCCTCAAAATTGGGATTAAATTACTGGTTAGGTATGAGAGTGTCCCTTTGCCCAGGGATGTATCCTGCTTGATTGAGTAAATCGATCTCAAGGACTCCAGTACCTTCTTATTCTGCAACTTCTTGGTTACTTAGTACTTTAACATTAATATTGTGGCTAGATAAATGGTAATAAATACAAATGTTTAAGACTCCCAGCCACAAGCCTCAGCACTTCCTAGATTGTAATAAATAATTCTTGATGTTTCCTGGGAGTATGGAAGAGGCAGTTATGAAAGCCTGCCAAAAAGGAAATGCTGTAAATCCCATAACCACAAAATATTAGCAATTCTAGCAGAGATATAAAGATTCACTGGAGGAAGACTTTGTGCTTAAAGGTTTCTGTGAGCATCTATGTCAACAATCAGGTGCTACAGGCATTTGCAAAATTTCTCATCTCACCCTGAAGACATGTCAGCACCTAATTTTGCTCCTGTCAAGTCTTTCACCTTACTTTTTCTCTGCTTGCCCTTTCTTCCTAACCTCTAAGTGTTAGCATCCAATTGCTCAGTTTCTGCTTCAGAAAATTATATTTCTCCTCTCACCCAATAATCAAATGGTCAGAATACTCACCTATTTTGTGAAATGTTGATTCTCTGCTTTTCCTGGGAGTGTGCAAACTCACATCCTCCACTTCCCATGCTAATATAGCCTAAAGAATGCTTCAGAACTGTATGAAAAAGAGGAGCAGATGTGGGAAAGCCCTGCTTCAGCACATATTTTAACCTGAAGTGAGAGAGGAGTTGAAAATCCTGAAGAGAAGGAACTAGGAGCCTGATCTTCTACATCACAGGGGAGATACCTCTGCAAAATGGGGTACATGGTGGGGTAGGGTGTAAGCAAAAATAGTTGCTCAAGCTTCTGGGGGTAAAAGTGCCCAAGTCAGGGGAGAAACACTCTTTTCCAGGTGTATGCCACTCATGGTGCCATCTTTCAAACATGCTTGACATGACTCACCCTGAAGACATTACAGGCCTCCCAAGCCCCACAGAGATGGGGCCTCTGATCCCGCTCCCTAACAGCCTTCAGGCAAAACCAAACTCATTAAATCAAATCACTCTCTACTGTCCTTGAAGACCATTAAAAAATGTGCATCTTTTTTTCCTCCAGAACAGTAATGACAGAGAAACACCAACAAAGAGCAGGAAGCTGTACATTCTCCAGTCAGAGGAGTGGTTTGCAAAGTTCACTGTGCCAACAACCTTAGCGCAAGGGAGGGTACCACATTGTAAATCCTTTGCAAGAGAAAGGGCCGCACTACACCTTTTCTTGTGGCGTTTCCAGCAGTTTAACTTGGTATACTACATCCAGAAAGAAAACCCCTTTTTTTGGTATTTAACTTTTCACATGGACCTGTATTGGGTCTGGCTGAGATGGACTTAATTCTCCCTGTAGCAGCCCTTGTAGTGCTGTGCTCTGCAGTGGTAGCTAGAAAGGTGTTGATAACTCACCAGTGTTTTGGCTACTGCTGAGCAGTGCTGGCACAGCATCAAGGCTGTCTCTCCAACATTTTCACCCCCCTCAACAGCAGGCTGGGGCTGGGCAAGATCTTGGGAGGGGACATAGCCAGGGCAGCTGACCCAAACTAACCAAACAGATATTCCATACCATATGACATCAGCTCAGCTATAAAAGCTAAGTAAAGGAAGATAGAAGGAGGGAACATCTCTCGTCTTCTGAAGCAACCACTACGCGTACTGAAGCCCTGCTTCCCAGGAAGTGGCCAGACATCGCCTGCTGATGGGAAGTAGAGAATAACATCATTTGTTTTCCTTTGCTTTTGCACGCACGCCCTTTGCTTGCACTTTATTAAACTGTCCTTATCTTGACCCACAAGCCTTTTGTTATATTTTCTATCCCCGGTCCAGCTGAGGAGGGGGAGTGACAGAGTGGCTTTGGTGGGCACCTGGCGCCCAGCCAGGGTCAACCTACCACAGGACCACACAGAGAAGTAAAGCACCTACTTCAGATGTTTTGAGTTCCATTATGCTATACTTGATCAGTCTGACCCATAGCACGTTTCTCTGCTTAAGCCCCAAAGGGAACTCCAATAAGAAAGACAAGATACCCTCACTCTTGGCAAGCTTTTCTGCTCGATTTCCTCTAGAAGATTCTTTAAGCTCAGGCATCCCAAAAGCATTGCCCCACATTATCCTGCATTGCCTCCACAGCAGCCATAGACAGGAGAAGAAATGTGGTCAGACAAGGAAAGGTTTCTCTTTTCGAATGACAATTAGGATTCTCCCCCAGCTCTCACATACCACAATGCAACATCTGCAGGGACTTGACATAATTCCCAAAACCTGATTTGATCATAAAGCAACTGCAATGGGACACCAAAGAGGACATCACTGTATAACCATACGACATTGGATCTTCTGTAAAATGGATGTTTTCTGATTCAATGAGCTATCAAATATACAACTTCAAACTCTGCAACAAACATTTATGCATCCAAAACCAGTTCTAAATCTGAGCGTGGCTTGATTTGGCCAGCCTGCCTGAATCCATACTCAAACATGACAAGCATATCTCTACAACTGATTAAAAGAAATCTGAATTTATATATAAAGCAGTGAATTTTTTTCTCGGAATATTTTCCTGAGTACTCTTCCTACTTCAGAGTGAAAAAAAAAAAAAAAAGAATTCTGATTCTCAACACCTTATGCACATCTAAAAAGAACCACAAAAGTATTCAGGTACAACTTTCTGGAAGGTGGACAGGTTATTTTCTGTTTTTCATGATCATGTTACAAGAAAGATCCACAAGAACGTAGTTAATTTTGGTTCCAAGAGCAGACTTTTTTCAACCCAGTTCACTAAGTGATTTGACCTTATTTCTCATAATGATGTTTTTTCCTTTACCAGTGCTGATTACCACTGATTCTGACCCCTGTTCATCTCAGTTATATAAAAACATGGTCTTGCTGAGAGGCCATTATTAATGGCCATCAATTCGTCACACAGAGGAACATTGCTTTCTGGATGGAGGAGACGCACAGTGTGAGGAACGGAAGAGACCTCCCTGCACGGTTTTCGAAGCTCACTTACGCTTAGGTCTGAATAAATCACTTAAGTTTCCCATAAAAATACACTTATTTTCTTAATGTCTAACCTTAACGTCTCATATACAGAATAAATAAAACATTCCTGTAACTGATGACCTAATACAAAATCCAACAAGTTTCTAATCTCCAAGTAGCATTTTAACCTCTTTAAAAAAAAAAAAAACTTTAAAAAATTGGTTTTAAGAAGTAATTTAATTCTGACTCACAGCACAATAATATGTAGTACAATAGCTGCTACTAAAATATTATCATTTAAGCTGTCACATAAATAATTCTATGGTGATGTAACTCTATTCCGTAGAGAATATTCAGCCCTCAACCCTCAGCAGATCGGTCTAGGTATCACTCAGGTTTCACTTAAGCTTTAATTTGAGAGTTCACTAAGTGCATGTTGCTCAATTTAGCCTTCTCTGCAGATGGTTGTGTGAGATTTTTCTTGCTAATATCAGTAATGATGGAAACTCAAATAATTTTTAAAGAATGCACTTAGGGAACAGATAATATATGATTAGATCATTATGTCAATGTTGATTTCTTGAATGTTTTTACAATATGGTATTTGTTATCTCCTTTACTAGTGGTCCCATATTTACTAGAGGCTGCAGGTATTGCTACCAGTGAACAATTGCCCAGTTTATCCTATATATTTCTGATTCAGCTTAAAAGTTCATTTTTATCTCTTTTTGCTTAATATAGAGTATAATATGTACATACCATCCTGTTTTTCTTTCATACTTGCTGTTTTGGAAGCAGGCACATGTTTTGCAGTATCTGAGATGTCTGACTTGCTACCAATAGCACTAGAAATTAGGGTCAGCTTTGAGAACCATTAATCAAGGTTCAATACATAACATTTTTTAACACTCTCTACTTGCCAGAACAGGAGTTCTGTGAATACTACTATCTCTAGTCAGTGGGGAGCAGGATCACACATGCCATCCAACTAATGCTTTGCATAGCAGCAGTTCAACACTTCAGTTTTGCCCAACACTGTCTACTAAGATGACAAAGTCATCATTGCTAGCTTAGTTATTTTCTTTTCCTGTTTTGCACTGATTTAAAGACAAGTAAAATGACACTTCAAATAGAATATTTATGGATTTAATTCTAGAAAATGCAGCTTATAATACAACATTTTTGTCAGCAGGACTGTGATACAGATGTTTATACTGCTGAACTGTGCACTGATATTTAAAATTCTATTCTCAACTGGGCAAATATGGATTGATACACCAACTACTGCCAATAAGAATTAGTGTTTTATGAAGTGTGTCATCCATCTGTCTATTTAATGGAGAAGTAAGGTTGTCCAATTAGCACAAAGCAGGCAGCACCTTACACAGTAATTATAAATACTTTCCACAATGTAATCTCATGATCTAAAATACACTTTATTTATCGGGGGGGGGTGTTAGTTTTCATACCATTCAGGAAAAGTTTATATTTTAAATCAATGTCAGCAATTTTGATTTACACCTAATGTTCACAACCAACAATACCCAGAATGTTGCCGTTGGGGGGGCAGGGGGGCACACGTATGAACTCTCTGTATTTTTAGAAGATAATTCTTTTTTCCACTAACACACACATACAAGAAAAGTAAACTTATTCCCGTAAGTAATTCTGTCCCCCTAAGGTTAGTGAGATTTTGCCACATAAGAATCATAACTCCAAAGTATTAAGAAGTGAATAAGTTTCCTACCAATGGTTTATGTAGCTCTTTTGTGCTTAGCTTCAGCGTATCTCTCCCTATTAAAAAGAAAGGTTTGATTCAGTGTTTGTTCTTGCACCAAACATTGAAGGACTCATATCATAATCTATCATTCTGAAAATACAAATGAATAAGGCAAGGTCTGTAAGTCCTTTTGCAAAAGTATGAAAAGCTAACCATTTATCACTGATAAGACAGGTAATACTGGGACATTAAAAGCTGAAATGGTTCAGAAACCTTTAAAATAGCACTTGTCCCTACATCTGAGATTAACTGAGATTCCCCTCTTCCCCTCAGTACTGTTAATTCTTTGAAGCAGAATCCATCATTTTATAATATGGCTATGTATCATAGCACACAAAAGCTCAATTCTGATTTCAGCCTCTAGATACTATCAAAAATTAAAGTTAAAAATGTTTTTTTGGTACCTGGGGAAAAAAAAATTATTTTTTTCTTCAAATGAGAAATATATGCTTCCATATCCAAAAGAAATTGTATGGTGTACATAGCTCACTGAAAAGTTGACATCAGTGGAAAATATTGCGTTAAGTTCTGGAAGGGCCCTACATATATATGATTAAGAAATAAGATCTCTTTTGAAACAAAGTTCTTTGTACTTTCCCCTAGTTATGTTTCAGCATCAGACCTGGGCACAAAACCAACTTGCGTATGAAATGATAAATAGCCAGATGGTAAGATAATAACACAAAGAAATAATTACCACGAGTGCTTAAGATAAAAACACCTGAAATGTTTCAAGCTGTAGCCCTGTCCACTGAAATACATCTTTTCCAGAGCAGTGATGCTCAAAGCCAAGTAAAACACACAGATAAGACTTCTATAATGCAGATTCCACTTCATATATCAAAAAAATACATGCATCTAATGACTCCATAGAAACACTCTTTTGGGGGAAAAAAACACCCAGGGCATATCCTGATACTGCAATTTACAATCTGTAGAGACAAACCAAAAAACAACAAAAAAAAAATTCTGTTCAGACTTTTTCTGAATGTTTTTCTCTCAGGTTTTGAGCACAGACTCCAACATACTCCTTTCTTGAGCGTAACTGCATATTCTACACTAACATATTTATATTAATTTTACCAATGAGAACAAATCGTACAATAAGATGAGGAGTGACCTCATCTTGTATTTTTGATTTTTTGTGTGTTTTGATTTTTTTTAACAACAAAGAAACAAAATTTAGTGAAACATTCTCACTTACTTTCCAACTAAATCCCTGAATAGGCTGAGATGAGCTAAATGAGCAGCTCAAGAGGATTCATGTAATAGCTCTTTGTCAATAACTGGGATAGAAATATTTTTGCTTGATATTTCACATGATGGATGTAATAGTAGCTTTTGCTGCAGAAAGCTATAGGTTCCTTTTTTATTTGGATTAATAAAAAATGAGATCATTAACTCACTATGGATAAATAAATCCTTACCATCTATCATAAAGGTAGCATAGACAACATATGGGAGTGCTCCCAAAAAATGCAGCTACTGCTTCTTCTAGTTAAAAGAGCTGAGCTGCTCTCCAAGGTCAGCACTGCTCTGATCTCTCAGGTCCAGCAGCTGAGTAGCCCAAAATTCTTATTAAGACTGCCAACAACACCAGCAACTGAACCTGTAGATGTAATAGACATGCAAAGTACACAGCACTGACACAATGTGATCTCCTTATTTCATTCTACAAGCAAAATATATTTTAAAGGGACTTTATCAAAGTCCCAAACCAGAAATCTAAACATATTAGAAAGGGAAGTCTGCTGTAGAGACTGGAAAGAAAAGGGGACAAAGACTGTAGCAGACACTTGAAATGGGAGCCAGGTGCTCACCATTAAAAGCTGATCTCCTTGCTGGCATTAGAAGGGGAAAGCACATAATAGAGGTCAGCAGACTGTCCTGTTTTCAGCTGGCATAGAGTTAATTGTCTTCCTGGTAGCCGTGTTTTGAGTTCAGTATGAGAAGAATGTTGGTAACACACTGATATCTTCGGTTGTTGCCAAGTAACGTTTAGTCTAAAGTCAAGGATTTTTCAGCCTCTCATGCCCAGCCAGCAAGAAGGCTGGAGGGGCACAAGGAGACAGGAGGGGACACAGCCAGAGCAGCTGACCCAAACTGGCCAAAGGGATATTCCATACCATGTGATGTCAAGCCCAGTATATAAGCTGGGGGGAGTGGGGCTGGGGGGAATCGCCACTCAGGGACTAACTGGGCATTGGTCAGCAGGTGATGAGCAATAGCATTGCACATCACTTGTATGTTCCAATTTTCTTATTATTATTGTCATTTTATTATTGTTATTATCATCATTATTAGTTTCTTCTTTTCTGTTTTATTAAACTGTTCTTATCTCAACCCATGAGTTTTACCTTTTTTTTTCCCCCCTCAACTCTTTGCCCCATCCCACTGGGGAGGCAGGGAGTGAGTGAGCAGCTGTGTAGTGCTTAGTTGCTGGCTGGGGTTAAACCATGACAGAGAGCCACAAGATAAATACCAAGTAGCATGATGTCTTTGACTTGCTAGTGGGCATCCACATAGACAGGTAGAAAGACAAGACAGAGACAAGCAATAAAAACTCATTTGAAAGACACTAACTAGCGCTGGCAGGAGACACTCCACTGAGAAACCTGTATGGAAGATGACACTGCAGAAGTGATGATGGTATAAAACCCGAGTACAATGGAAAAGAATGGTGTCAGTTGGGGAACCATTGTGGTTACACTTGTAGCATCACACAGGTCTTGGAGATCCTTTACTTCTTTTACATATATTGTGCTACAGGTGATATAAATGGCTGAATTTGAACATTGATTAGGGAATGGAAGGAAAAACCAAGAAGCAAAATGAAAAAAGCTTGTCCATGAGGCAGTATACCAATTTACTTCATCTGTTATGTGAGGGACTCCTATACTTTGCATTTACAAATAACTTTTTTAACAAAGCAAAGGCAATATTTTTTATCGGCGAGCCACAGCATGCTCACATTCATACTAACGTTCATACTGCTCTTTCCCCTCACTGTGTTTGTCAGCTGTCAGCCTCTATGAGAGCGCTGGTGAAATAAAATTGAGGGGATTCAGTTCCTTCGAAACACTGGCATTCAGGAGCTGCCAGTGGCTGAACACACAAGTGCTGCAGTAGAAACGCACTGAAAGGCAGAAGACCGCAACAGAAAGGCACCAAAAAAGAGGAGAAAAGAACAAGATACAGGAAGAGAAGCAAAATGACTGTATGGGATACAGTGTAAAGTATAGCTCCAAATTTTCAAATGTCAATGTCTAATGATAAGTGTTGAATCTATTTTTCACCCACAGGAATTAGCCTGCCTTTATAAATTCCTATATAGTAGCATAAGAAATAAGGCTTGTATCTATCCTCTACGAAAGTGCCAGCCCTGTACTACTGAAATATGAAAACAGGATCTCAAGTCCCTGAGATATTCTGAGAAGGGCAACGAAGGTGGTGAGGGGCCTGGAGCACAAGTCTTATGAGGAGAGGCTGAGGGAACTGGGGTTATTTAGCCTGGAGAAAAGGAGGCTGAGGGGAGACCTTATCGCTCTCTACAACTACCTGAGAGGAGGCTGTAGTGAGGTGGGTGCTGGTCTCTTCTGTCAAGTAATTTGTGATAGGACAAAAGGAAATGGCCTCAAGTTGTGCCAGGGCAGGTTTAGATTGGAGATTAGGAAAAATTTCTTTCCTGAAGGGGTTGTCAAGCATTGGAACAGGCTGCCCAGGGAAGTGGTGGAATCATCATCCCTGGAGGTATTCAAAAAGCATGTAGACAGGGCACTTCAGGACATGGTTTAGTGGGCATGGTTGATGGTTGGACTCGATGGTCTTAAAGATCTTTTACAACCTAAATGATTCTATGATTCTATATGGGCAGCCTTTTTTCACAAGGGTAGGACCTAAATGTGCTGTTCATTTCAGAAAAAGGTTCAGGATCAGGCTCTATATTTGTGCACACTTGTTAGGTACAGAAGAAAACAAAAAAAATGCTTTCAATCTGCTTATTTAAATCAGTATCTTAATTTTTCTGGGTAAGGGGCTAGGAGTCAGGATGAAGACATCTACCGAAGCCACAGAAACTGAAAACCTAGCAGCCAAATATTTTGGAAGAGGGGAAAACAGAGGGGCATTTTTTGGTATGAAAACACTTCTCACATAAATTTTCAGACCCCTTTTACAACAAAAAAGTTAAAAAGTTAAAATGCAATTGGAAAGTATGAAAAATCCTTTCCCACCACCTAGTTAATGTATATGTGAGCTCAAACTCTGCACCAGACATGATGAACCAGAACTTATCTGAGAAATTCCAGTAAAATGTTCATCAACAGGAACAAAAAGAATTTACACCAGCAGGTCTGAGAACAGAAACTGACTGTCTCGATATGACCAAGCTGTTCGGTCAGCCAGACTCTTCTGCTGCCCACAATGGGCCCTGTTAAACAGGCTGCTAACCTCTGTTTAAATGTCTTCATATATACAACAGGTTGTTGAGGCACAGCCACAAGATAATACCAAGTAGCATGATGCCTTTAACTTGCCAATGGGCATCCACATAAGTTAAGCATGTGGTTACATGTTTTCTCCAGCTGAGATGCTTACTTCTGAAGCATCTGAACGAAGTTGGATTTCTTTGTGATTTTTTTGGTTGTTTGCTCATGACAGGGACAGAAAGGACTTGACATACCTTGAAGGGTTTTTAGATTAAATGTAATGCCAAAAAAGTTGTCATTCTTTTACTGAGCCAGCGTATGCTACAGTCTAAAGCTCTGACTGGAACACATGAACACACTCAATTGTAGGCTAAAACACCTATCTTCAGTTAATTTAACCTCAGGCAACACAGTGTTCATCATATATTAGCCCAAGACATATTTTTCAGGGTCCTGGACAGGTTTCATAGTCTGTGCTGCTATAGACCTATTACTGCTTGCTGAGCTAATTAACTTAATGCTCATTCTGTTGTTTTAAGCTTCAGACAAACCTTTGGACTGCAGAGTAGAGCTTCTTGTGTAACATCTTTCACAGGCTCCAGGGTTACAGTACAGCCAGGAAGGTTGTCCAAATTTTCAAACATTCTCTATTCTTCAAGCCTGGGGACATCATAGTGATATCAGGCAACTGAAGCCACACACAAGACTTCTGACTTTTTTTACTAATCAGTATCAATGACATACATACCACACAGATTTATAATTCTGTAACTGGCATCATTCAAGAAGTAGTTGCCAGTGAGGAATCCTCATGAAATGGGGAATTTTTGCTGGATATTCACCAGATTAGCAGTAGATTGAGTACTGTTTGTTGCAGAAAGTGCTAAAGAAACTCTTCATTTGAAAGCAGGCAGGAGAAGATAGACTGTTAGACAATAAACTACAAGATAATAACAAAATTAGATAAAATAAATGAAAACATGTTGGATCTGGATAGCTGAACCCCACTGAAAAGATGGAATACATTTGAACACAGAATTTCCACATACTAAGACACAAAATAGATGGCTCTCTTCTATCTCCACAAGACTGGAAAGCATTTTAGGAATCAGAGTAAATGAGCTCCCATTGTGATGAAACCAGTCTACAGTCTTAACTAGATAAACAGGTGAGGAGTAAAGAGAAATAGAGACCAGATTTTTACCTTTGCCCGCATATTTTGTGGGTTTTTTGTAAAGCTGGGTAACATTTTGTTTTCCATACTTTTAAAACAATGCTGACAAAATGAGGTAAGGTACAGAAAAAGATCCACCAATACATTTTTGGGGTTGTAGGAAATAACTTACAAAGAGAATCTTAAAGAACTCTAATTGTTTAGTTTATCAAAAAGACAATTAAGAAATGTCTTGACTACTATATAAAGATCTTCACAAGTTAAAAACCAGAGTACTAAAAGCCTAGGTAATCTAACAACACAAAAGTCAGATAAATAAGACATATTCTTAACCACAATGATTCATCTGTGGAGACTGGTGGTGGATCCTAGAATGCCAAGTTTTAAGACTGAGATTGGCTCTCCTTCTGGGGATGATAAGCTTTGGCTGAGCATTAACAAGAGCACTTATCAAATGTCAGAATTGAATGGGAATTGGAGGAATGAAGGTGAAAGTCAGTGGGCACATCAGGGATCAGACCACATGATCTCCTTTTGGTGAGCAGTCACTTATATAGCAGATCTAGTGACCTCAGGCCCTTTGAGAGGTCAAGGAGATTGGGGAGGAAGGAGATAGTTATGCATGGTTTTGTTGTAGACTAATCACATGGGGAAAAAAAACATCAGAAGAATCTCTTTGAACACGTCAGCTTTTCCAAGTGAACTTTTGTCAATTTGCCGTTTTAATCTGAGGCTAAACCAGGAAAAATGGATGCTAGTTTTCCCCTCCCTTAGCTATGCATTTCATACCAGTTCTGTAAGATCAACTGCAGAAGAAAATTAATGGTCTGATTATACAGTATTGGAGTGTCTCAGGTAACAAACGCATGACAGCTATTTAACCAATACCTGGGTAGCCAACCAGTAAGGGTGGCATTAATGATTTTGCAGAAAGTTAACTAAGTACATCTATCACTTTGTCATGTAGGGTAAAAAAAAGCATTAGTCAAAGAATAAGAAGGGAGCAGTCTATGCTTCCTTTTTTAGGTTCTGATGAAATCTGCTCTAAGAATCAATACAGTTGGAGCGGTGAACTACACTCAGGCTGATTAAATGTAACAGGGATAGAAAGGGGAGGAGCAGGCCCAGCAACTGACCTGTAAGTGAACAGAAGGAAGCGTATTACAGGTCAGCAAAACACCAGGGGTTTACTAAAAGGCTATCCAATGGTCATGCCCTAAAAATCTGCTCAAGGGGCTTAGCCACTGCAGTTATCTTCAACTGTTTCATCTCGGCCAGTGACAAACTTTGAAAATCCTCCTATTCACACACTGACGGCACTCCCACAATCAGGTAGTTCCTATACCTTCCTAAGAAGGTCCTCACTGAAATTATCTCTCCTTGGGACAGATTCACAGCTGGAGTGAATTAACACCTTCAACTGTAACCTCAGTTTACAGGAGCTGGGGTTTCAACCAGCTGATTTTTACAGCTCCTCACTGCTGTAAGCAAGTCCATATAATTCCTCTCTTCTCCTTCCTCCCTTGAAGAACCGGTGTTGTATACTCCCTTGTCCGTGGCTTTTCCACTTGCTAAGCCTAACACAGCTCCCACGAGGGAGCTCCTAGTGCCTGGACGGGTCTTTTGATCTTTTTTCATTCTTAAGCCAACCTGCTCTTTGCTGAAGCCTTATCTGTCTGATGTGGCTTGCAGAGTGCTTTTATTCAAAACTTTACCTAGAGTTGGTTGAAATATTTCTGTTTGGAACTTTGTTTTAAAAGGATTTGCTGCTTTTCTACAGTTTTTTGCTGATTTTTGACAAATCTATTTTTATAGATTTTAGATTAATTTTTTAAATTTTTTACTTCCTTAAAAGGAGGAAAAGTAGCAGAGGAAAGTAAAAGTAGAGTAAAACAAAAAGGGTAACACCAGAAAGCCAAAACATTGCATCTGAAAGATTCTAAGTTAAAAATAAGTCTTCCCAGGAATATTTGAAAAATAAACCTATCCCTTTAAAAAAAAAAAATTAAAACCTTGGGAAAACATCTCATATTAAAAACAAGTCAATATTATAATCCATATTCATTTTAATTGCATTAGTAGAATATACACTGAAATTTGTTTCAAAAGAACAGTGCTCTATAAATAGTAATCTATAAAGATAATCTATAAAGATCATCTACACCTAGTTTTTAATTATTATGGAACAAGGTATCTTTTTGCTTATCCAGGTGTGAAAATAGAAGAAAGAAATATATCCCCACTGTTTCTTCCTAGAGCTTAAGTCATTTTTGTTGTTGTTAGCAATATCCTCATCCTTCTTTAGAGTACCATATATCTCTTTAACTAGACAAATTCATTACTTTATAATGAATTAATTGCTTGGGAAACAGCTTGTGTCAGTTTGAGTGGCAGACAGGAACAGGTTACTCTCATAGCAGAGGGCAGACATAGCTCCTGACTGCAGTCTGCTCAAATTAATAGGCTGCCAGTTCCACCCTTAAAATTTGTGGGGTGAGCATTGCTGGTACCAGAGCCTGAATCTGCTGTGCTGCCTATCAAGTGATTAGTAGGCAACCTCTGGTTCTTCACCTTTCACTATCAGGAGAATCAGTTCCAGAGGAACATATGGGAACTCATTTTGCAATGGCTGCTACCGCAAACATCTTTGCTATGGAAATAAACAGGTAGGAGACAAAGTTTTAATAACTTCATGCTATGCCCTGTATCTCTGCATCAGTGATTTTTGCATTAGTTCCTCAACAATTAGCAATTTTGTTAAAATACTTAAAATTAAGAAATGCTAGAAGGATTAGTATATCCTTTTAGCTGTTAAGGAGCCTAAGCACCATGGACTTATGTTGCCCATGTTAGTCCCGTATGTGAGGCCTCCACAGGACTCTCCAACCAACCAGCTGCAAGCTCAGGTTCCGCTCCTGCAAAGCATTTAAGCACAGGGCCCTTAAGCAACTCCAGTGGGATTATTTGCTTGCTCACAGTTAAATGCAGCCTTAGAGGTTTTACTGGGTGAAGGGCTGAATTGCTTCAAGGCAGTGACCCCATCTATGCTGCTTGGGATGCTCTGAAAAGGAAAGAAATAATGGTATTTCACACTGCTCATTCAGCTTGTGCTGATTTTCTATTCTCATTGGGCCAGAGAGCACAGGGGCAATTACTGTCTCACGTTTTTGTGGAGGGTCACCCTGTCCACCAAGGAGCACTGGAAAGCTGCCTCCAATGCTGCACAGCTGCCCTCCTGCTGCACCCTCATTACTGAGGAATGCAGGCTGCTTTGCTGTAACAGCAATCTTACAACAGGACTGTTCTTAAGCTTTCAGCTGCTGTTGTTGGGTTTTTTCCCCTCCATGTGGCATTTAAGACACTTTGCAAAGATGCTTTTTCAACTTGTCTGCTAAAAGAAGTAGGCTGAATTGTCTTCTGTAAAAACTCCAGGAATCCAAAATCTCGTTTTAACACTGGGGCAGCATAACAGGATCTCCCACCACATTTTGATTACATCAGTAATCAGAACAAGTTTCCCAAGATACATCTGACCTTAAAACAGTAGGAAACTGCCACATGCCTGTTTTCCCCTCTTTTCCTTTACAACTTAATTCCCTGCTCAAATAAATAGGATTCCTTTCCTGATCACTCATGCAAAGTAGTCCACCTCAGTCAGGGACTGAGGCATGTATGCTGTACATATGACAAAGCATCTTAAGCCTTTGGGTTGTAAATACGTAAGTCCAAATATTTAACAATACAGATCTGGGCCCGTAAGGAAGAGACAGACCATGTGAACCATGGGTCCATGGAGGGACATTTGGAGAAGTATTTCTGCAAAACTCAAGTATCCATTACCTATGTTCTTCTTTGGCCCTGATCTACAATCAGGAAGAAAAGACAAAAGGTTGATTAAAAGGCACTTGGATCAGGAAAAGAAGGAAAAGACTGTGCTTAAAGTGGTGCTGTTCTTATGTGAGTTACTTTTTACCTTCCCACACATGGGCAGCAAATACTTCAACAGTTTGCTAAATTACCCCCACCCCTTAGCTACACACTAGTGCTTACCTACCACACAGAAACTCTGTGAAGAAAAAGTATTAAGAACTGAGGAGTGCTGACATACTAAAATGAAGATCTAAGTGACTTAGGTAAGACTAAAGGAGGTAAGTATTAGTTTACACTGAAGGAGAGTGGAGCGGTTATTGACCTAGAAATGTCACATCCTCAGCAGCACTCCAAAGGCTCCAGTTTGTGTCCTGCAGCCCTACACCTCCTTCCACCTCTTCCATTACAAAACATGACATTGCATAAATGTGCCCCCAGCTACCAATAAAATAAAAGCTATACCACTGGCTGTGAAATTTCTGTAACTTTGATTACCTACAAGAACAGTTCTTTGCTTTGATGGGAAACAGTAACACAAGAAAGCTATCTGTAATGGCCTGGGTAAATCCAACTTCCAAGCATGCAACTTCAGGTTCTCAGAAGTTCTCAGCTGCTGTCCTTGGAGAAACCACCCCCGATCTGGGAACATACAAGGGCATGAAAGTGCAACCCTCTCCTCTGTCAGGGGGTGTAACAGCCCAAATATAAATGAGAATCAGGCCCAGCCATATTTCTCTACCAAATTAAGGGAACAAAACAAAAATAAAGGTAACATTAGCACGCTTCATGTCCAAAGCATTGCACAGATCAGCAGAAAACCCACAGACATTCAGATGTCCTGCCATATTTATTTTCCAAGGAATAGCCTGCTTTAAACAGACCTTCCTCCCTTTCTGCACAGAGTGTGGATATCTCAACAGGAACAAAAAAGCATTTTCATCAGAGTGGCTTTCTTCTTTTTGCCTTTAAAGAATGATGTATTTCTTGTTCATTTAATGTGAACACTGAATATTTGGAGGCCTAATACACACATCTGTAAGGCATCCAAGATTTCTTCTGTAATCCCAAAGGGAAAATATACTGATCCAATCACTTTGGTACTGCATCACAGGGCACTGAAGAAAAGTCAATAAAAAGCATCAGAGCACAAAAAGGCAAGCTGTAATCAATATCTGATCTTGATATAGGCTGTCTGGTTAAAAAAAAAATCATTTTAGACTTAAATTTACTTCCTTGTGCACTCCGCTTAGACTGAAAAAAACGGAGGGGCTATTTCCTAGTTTATTCATTTATCCTGATGTCTTTTTTTTTTTTTTTCCCCCTTTTTATTTATCCAAGAAAGCAAGCAAATATTTTGATACCGAGTCAATTAACCAGGCAGAATTTGGCAAGGGCACAGCAGTCAGTCTTCCATCTTCTGCAAGTCAAATGCTGTTATGCCCAAGTCACCTGCCTGCCAGCTATTCAAGGGCAAAGGAAGTCACCACAATGAAAAATTGCTTGTGCTTTGATAAAGAAAAAATAACCTCAGACCAGCATATCTTAGCAATTCCATCCTTATCCAGAGGAAACGCTATAAAAGTAGCTACAGTTGTGTTAAAAAAA